>JAGSMP010002743.1:0-19052 GCA_029286625.1 Parnassius orleans
TGTGTGTGTGTGTGTGTGTGTGTGTGTCTAAATTCTAATTAAATCTAATTAAATATAATTATTGTACAAATCAAAATTAGTTAGTGATAATTGAACATAAGAAAATTGAGGCAAAGCTTTTGTGGAGGCGAAAACGCTAATCATAATAATTAGCGCGAAAAATCATTACACACTAATTCGCTATTTTATTGCGCACCGCAGATTCGTGGATGTTTCATATCTACACATACTGTACTGAAGGGCCTTAACCAACAACTCTAAACAAACGACAAGTTTCAAAACATAAGAGATATCACAAGCAAAGATTCTAAATTTCTGTGACGTCGTTGGAATATATGTTTCAGATGTCACTCCCAGCGCGCTCTTGATTGTAACGGATTGATATCTGAATATTACAGTGATTTAAACGTCGACTCGGTTTAACAATGTCACGGGATATATAATGACTCACATGTTTGATTTAGTGCCAGGCATTGATGCTACTGAAAGC
The DNA here is from genome assembly GCA_029286625.1 of Parnassius orleans. Classification (NCBI taxonomy): domain Eukaryota; kingdom Metazoa; phylum Arthropoda; class Insecta; order Lepidoptera; family Papilionidae; genus Parnassius; species Parnassius orleans. The sequence continues at coordinate 491 of JAGSMP010002743.1, forward strand.
GTTAGCATGTATTTAATTTCTAATATTACGAGTAAGAGTTGATTTTTCAACAGCTATATAATCATTATCGTCATTACAGACCGTCACAAGTCCGCTGTGAACATTAGCTTCTCCCAAGGAATACCACAAACCACTATCCTGAGCCACTTTTTTTATAGAATGAGAGTGACAAACGAGCACACAGTCCACCTGATGGTAAGTGGATGCTGTAGCCCATAGACATCAAAATAATAAGGCTACAGATAAAATAATAAAAAAATAAAAAGGCTACAGATACGTTGTCACCTCTAAGGACTAAGATGGAGTGCTTCACAACTTGTAATCATACTGGCTCTCTAGACCCTTCAGACAAAACAAGCAAGTACAAGTTATATATGGCGGCAGAAATAGATAAGAGGCTAAAACGAGCATAAAAGGAATGAGCAGAAAAGGAATCCTACCAACTAGTGTAACTGAGCTGTTTTATATTATAGCAAAATCGTTCAGAAACTTCCATAGCGTGATTTAGGCTTCGGTTAGTTTTACGCTTTTGGCACGACGACTGATTTTTAATGATTCTGCGATGAGCCTTGTAAATGTTTAGGAGCTGAAGACAGCATTAAATGTTTACTCGGGAGCAAATGGCAGGAGTTCTTGAGAACAAAGCCAAGAGCTTGAAGATGGAGTTATAAAGTAACGTGTTCGCATCACCACACTGTTTGTGTTTTGTACGTGATAGAGCCATGGTGCAGCTATATTGTGGTTGTATCATGAATTGGTCGGCTAGACCGGGGAGGGACCACGCTCTCACGGAATAAAAGACCAAGAAAACAGCTCAATGCTGCTGTGTTTCGTATGGTGAGTGTAGAGAACCGGAGACTCTTTTTCTGGATACGAGGCATTCCATCTTAGTCCTTAGAAATGACAACGCATCTGCATTTTGATTCTTAACCGAGGATAGATGTAGATATCTATGGGCCACAGCATCCACTTACCATCAGGTGGACTGTGTGCTTTGTCAAACTTATTCTATAAAAATAAAATAAAAATTGTTCTTAATATTGTAGAGTCGTTTTGAAACTTCGATAGCGCAATTCGTTTTAGTTTATTGTACACTTGTGGCACAACCATAGCCGCCACTACACGGCAGTATATCACAAAATAATATTAAAAATAATTTACTAAACCTTAACTTTATCATAACCGTTGACTCCAAAACTGCTTTCATGTTGAATGCAAGCTCCAGCAATTTTCGACAGCTGCTGACACGAACTCGAAAATTTGCATAATGAAATAAGACGAGCTTTAGGGGCAAAATTAAAATTCTCTTACTGATCCTAACAAATCCTCTGTTGCGTTTTCTCTAAAGTTATTTTCGTAGGATTAAGAAAACGGGGTTTCAACAAACAACAAATTGTATAATAAAACAGTTTCAACTTAAATGTAACTTAACTTAGAAATGACGTAATAAAATTCTGTGATGTAGCTTGTTAATAAGACAATAGTACTAAGAACTTATTTTTGTAAGTCAGCAGCAGATATAACAGCATACTGCATGCAGGCAACTGAACAGACAGATCTCCAAATGCATGCTGCGAGACTTACGTAGCTTTAATACAGCTCCTATTGAAGAAGCAATTGAGTGGAACCAAGGCTCCAAGAGATCTGTCTACTGGAAAGGGCCAACTGTCGAAGTTGAAGACCGATTGTGGCATCGTCTGTTCCAGGACACCTGATATTTTTAGTGAGATTGAGAGATTATAATCGTTGAAACCACACTCAGGTGTCACAATTTTGCCACACCCACCAGCAAGTGCCCACTAAATGAAATCAAATCAAATCAAATTCATTTATTTGCATAATACAGATATGAAAGTTGTTACAGAAAATTAGAATATCTACACTGTATTGTTGCCTAATGAGGTGTGCAAATACACTACGATCTTAGGCTACATTACTAATTAAAAATTGGTGCGTATAAATCAAGAGAAAAAATAAGAAGAATAAAATATTTTTCATAGTTGAGTAGAGTCTATAGTGCTAATTGTTGTCATACTAAATATTTTGAAGTTGTATGAAGTCAAATTAAATATCTTTATTTATTAACACGTACAATAAAATTCAAAATATTGTCATACAAATTAAATTATGTCAAAATATCATCATCATCATTACAGCCCTTCACAAGTCCTGCTGAACATAGGCCTCCCAAGGAATGCCACAAAGCACGGTCCTGAGCCACCCGCATCCATCGACTTCCCATGTCTTACCAGGTCGTCACTCCATCTAGTGGGGACGCCCTACACTCGTCCGCCGGTACGAGGCCGCCACTCGAGAACCTTTTTCCCCATCGGTTGTCGGTTCTTCGAGCTATATAGCCGGCCCATTGCCACTTCAGCTTACTAATCTGTTGGGCTATGTCGGTCACTCTGGTTCTACTGCGGATATCCTCATTTCTAAGTTTATCACGCAGTGAGACTCCGAGCATAGCCCTCTCCATAGCTCGCTGAGCGACCTTGAGCTTCTCATCCGGCCAGCAGTGAAGGACCACGTCTCAGTTCCGTAGGTCATCACTGGCAACACGCACTGGTTGTAGAGCCTCGTTTTCAAGTTTTGAGGTATACATGACGAGATGTGCCATGTTTCCCGAACGCTGCCCAGCCGAGTTGAATCCGTCGATTGACCTCTCGGTCGAAGTTGGACTTACCTAGTCGGACTATTTGTCCCAGGTAAACATATTCGTCAACAACTGAGCTTAGTGCTCCCAACAACTACCGGCATAGGTGTGACATGGACATTAAACATGATCTTTGTTTTGTCCATGTTCATCTTAAGACCTATCCGTTGGGAGGCACTATTGAGGTCATTGAGCATAGTGTTAGGTCCTCCAGCGATTCTGCCATAAGGACTATATCATCGGCAAATCGAAGGTGAGTGATGTACTCGCCATTGATGTTAATGCCGTATCCTTTCCAGTCCAGAAGCTTGAAAACGTCTTCCAATGCAGCGGTGAAGAGTTTCGGGGATATAATCACCCTGTCTTACACCTCTCTGCAGTTGGATAGGTTTCGTACTCTGGTTCTGTACTCGGATAGCCATCGTAGCCCTACTGTACAAGCACTTCAGCACTTCGATATACCGACAGTCAACTTGGCACCGCTGAAGGGACTGCCAGCCAATTTCGACGGAATCAAAACTTTCTCATAGTCCACATACGCCAGACATGGTGGCAAATTTAATCCTCGGACTTCTGTACAATTTGCCGGGGTATGTGTGGTCTATGGTGCTAAAACTTTCAGGAAACCGGCTGTTCGGGAGGCTGGAAGTCGTCAAGTCTGCGTGCGAGACGATTCGTAATGACTCTAGAAAACAGCACGTAGCGCTCAGAAGGAAATCGGTCTGTAGTTCTTCAAGAGAGCATTGTCGCCTTTCTTGAAGAACAAGACCACCGCACTTCTGCTCCACGCCAAGTAGTGCCACCATGTAGGACGGAATTAAAGAGCTTCTGAAGGACTTCAAGTACCGGTTTTCCACCCTTTTAGAAGCTCCGCTGTAATTCCATCCTCGCCTGGGGCCTTGCCGTTTTTAAGGTGCTGAAGCCATTCTAATCTCGCTCAGACTGACGTCCGGGATATCATCGGAATAGTGTCGGATAAGACTCGCTCTTGGATCGTTACTCACGCGTGTGGCTCCAACGATGATGTACAGCTGCCCATAGAACCTCTCAATCTCACTCAAAATCTCAGGTGTCCCGGAAACGACGCTGCCACACTCGGTCTTCAGCTTCGACAGTTGGCTCTTTCTGGCAGACAGATCTCTGCAAAGACTTTGGAGCCCTGGTTCCGCTCGATCCTTCTTCAATACGAGCTGTATTGAAGTTGCGCAAATCCCGCCGCATGCATTTTGAGATCTGTCTGTTCAGCTGCCTGTATGCTATCAAATCTACTGAAGATTGCAGCTTCATTTCCGTCTAACAGTCATGAGATTAAGAGTGTGATCGGAGAGTTTTGTGTTCTTCTGCGCGGGTCTTACAAAACTTAGCTCCGACCGCATGGACAGTTTCACGAGCTTGTCATTCATATCGTCCACTGCATTGCAATCTTCTAGGCACTGAAAACGGTTTTGTAACTCGAGCTGAAAGGTTTCGGGACTTTGGTTAGAGCACGAGGGGACGGAGCGTTGACTTCATTAGACGACACCTCTCAACTTAACGTTTGGTTCAGTGTGCCTCTAACCATTCGGTGATCGCTACCAGTTTCACCCTCGCGATCACTGAGACATCACTGAACAGTTGGCATCTAGTCGTCATAATGAAGTCAATCTCATTTTTTCGAACCGTCGGGGCTCGACCAGGTCCACTTCCTGTGGGGCCGCTTCTGGAAGAAAGTTTCATCATAAAGAGTCCCTCTTTCTCATGAAGTCAGCCAGCTGCTATTTATGGGTTCCGTTGCCCTAATCCGAATTTCCTACTTTCAGCTCACCATTCTCTCTGTGCTAGCTTTGCGTTGAAGTCTCCATTAACACCGTATAGTGGGTTTTAGAGAATGCATGGCTCTAGAGATATTCTCATACATTTCCTCCTCCTCATCCAGGGTGTGCCGAAGTTGGTGCAAACCTGGACCTTCATGAATACCGTTTGGTGATTCTGGTATAAGGTACGCAACCCTCGTCGACACACTCCCAATTTTACAACGTTGTTAACGAGAGACTTGTGGACGATAAATCCGACACTCCTTGGGACAGATGGTCGCCCTCGGTGATAGAACAAGTTGCCGGATTCGAGGATTACCGTGTCCTCCCCTCTCTTCGGACCTCGGATAATCCTATAATATTCCAGCGCAACTTGTCTATCTCTTCTTCAACTCAGGATCTTCTCGTCAGTCCTCAGAGTGCGTGCGTTATAAGTTGCCAGGTCGAGTCGTCGTAGGTGGCAGCGAACCTCCACCGGAGATTCTTAGCACCCCCTGCCCGCCGTTACCAGGTCGCCACCGTAGCCAGGAATAGCGGGGCCGCCGAACTGGGGCCGTCTCTTCGTAACTTTCTTCATTGGGGGATTGCCGTAGTTGCCACGCTGGCGAGCGGGTTGGCAACCGCAGTTTTTTGTTATTTGCTGTTATCAGAAGATGCTGCTGCCCATCTTCTGCCTCAGTTTCCCTGTCGCCTCTTACGACACCCGGGAAGATATGGGGTAGTGGGTATTCTAACCCGCCACTACGGGGAGTCAAGTATGATAGTATAATAAATACTAATTTTATCAAATTATTAAATTATTACAATGTGTCGCATAAAGTAAAATGTATAAATTACTATTATTAAATTATAATTAAATTCAAATTTATTTACATAACATAATATACAATATTTTATTATATACAATATAAAAACTATTAAAAAAAAACTAAAACTAGTAACTTAATTATCACAGTCCTACTCCCCGCGGTATCGTGCCAAGAACGCTGGCTATGTTCCCGCTGAATGGCTATACTTAGCCTTTGAGCGAGAAAAAACCAGCCTCTTATCACCAGCATTAACGACCAGCCGCAATGGAGTTCTAGGGACTTCACCGCACGTGGACCCCACGGACCGATAGTCTCTACAGCAAATGGCACAAATGTAGTCATCTCTCAGGGACTCATGTTTGCGCCACCTCAGTTCAGCTGCCTGATGCCGCCCGGCACTAATCGAGGTACCCTTGAGATGAGAGGCCAAAGTGTCGCGCAAGTAGCATCCCACACTAGGGCTTTACCTCTCGCCAGGGACCAATATCATACGTCAGGTCTCTTGCCATCGTCTCTAAATATTCCACAAGGCTCTAAAACCGAGGAAACCTTTATAGAGACAAGAGCCCTTCGAATGGCATCGTTCAAGAACCGTGCCGTGAAAACCTACCAGCACTTTTCTTACGCGAAAGTCCGTGGAGCCCAAACTTGTCGACGCTAATACCACAGGGCACTGATGGGGTTGACAAATCGCCGCTCCTAGTCAGATTCCTACGGCGATGCGCAGCTTTCCCCATCAAGTAATGTGCCGAGATTACTTGACGGTAAGCGTGTAACCAGTGACTAGATTCCTTAGTCGAAACAGCTAGGGCGTGCCTTATCTTGTTCACTAAGGTATGAAACAATCTTTCTGCACGATCTGTACCAACGGAATATCCCACTGTTTTGTTGGTTAACTTCCAGTGGAACATTTTCGCTGGGACAGAGCGCTTGCCATGTCTAGCCTGCCTCCATAGCAAAGCACAGGTCTACTTTATTATTTAAAATTATGTTACATAAATCACTGACACTATGCACGGAAGCAAGAAAAGCAGGCAATGCAACGCTAGAAAGATTTCTCACTCCAATACCACCAAATTTTATAGGTAAAGTATCTTGAGTCAGGCTGTTGTATTTAAAGTAAAATTTAGAATTTTTCTATAGCAATTTTAAGATAATTATCAATATCTTTTAAAATATTCGAACATTTCAGACTGGACTCCAGCGGAGTAAGTATGTAAATCAAGGTAGAAGGAGACAATATTTTAAATTAGTAAGAGCTATTTGGGGTTCAATTTATACAATTTATCAACGTGGTTTAAAAATAATCAAATTTTGTTTTAAAACAGGTTTAATACTATCGAAAAACAACAGGGCACCTAGCAGGTATAGTGATGAAGTGAGAAATATGATTGAAATTTTGAATTAAAGTGTCTTTGTGAGAAGTAGATAAATTATTGGAAAAAATATTTCATTTATTGCTATTTGGTTCAAGACCAATATTTTTAAAATTTCGAAAAATATGAGTAAAATCACTGAGAACGTCATCTGCTCTACCTCCCAGTGTACCGTCGTTCCAGGTACCAGACATTCAGCTTGGATTTCAAATTTGAAATAATGGGTTGAATTCCCAAACTAAAAGTTTTGGACCCAGTGAACACCACCCTGCTGAACACCGACAGCAGAATCGATAACATGGTTTCGTAAAACAAGTTAGTATTTTGACTGTAGCATTGCCAAACGTAATGATAAATTTCGGGGTGTTATTAGCCACTTCTTTCAGCAGGGTTACCCTATCGATCGAGCTAAAGGCATTCCTTAGACAACCTTCACAGAACATCTGCATCAGGTTTGTTAGAATGTACGCACTGAATGTACCGCCGCCTCACAGCCACCTCTAGTGCCACAGCCTAGTTGAGTAAGCTGAAATTTTGTCTTAAGGTTAGAGATTATGTGCCTGCAAGCTAATTTTGAAGTTAAGCGTCGAAATGTGGAACCAACGACAATAGGGCGGATACCGTTATCCTTTTTGAAGGCACATAATCTTGCCCCATATAAGAATGCCATGAAATTTGGATTAACATTACCAGAACATATTTATTCTATTCTATTCTATTCTATTCTAGTACTCCGCTGGTGTCAACGGCAGAAGTGCTTACAAGATCTTTAAGATGTTGAGGCTTAATTCCGTCAATGCCGCCAGCAGAGCTATTCGAAAATTACATAATTGAGTTTAAAGTGTCTTTTCAGAAATTTGTAAAGGTTGCATAGAAGTCTTGGGAGGCAGCGGTAAATCTTGAGAAGGATTGACCGAAGGATGCTTTAACGAAGGCTTTCAAGAGTTTCGACATTACGAGGAGCCAGTTTCGTCTGAGAATAAAATACGGAATGCATTTTTAAGTCGCCTTCCATTACTTTCGACTCAACTACGTTTTTTAAATCAAATTTAGAACGTGGTCGAGATAAATGAGTATTAATTGGGTAATATAAATTTGAAAAGATGTCTCTTTTGTTTAGATGTAATTGATTTATTTATTGTTTTATCAAAATGAAAATAGGAATGCACGAAAGTATAAATTTTTGCCAACTCTTTTCACTATTAGTGAAACAATTTTGAATAATGCATGACAATGCTTTGCAAGCTGCATCCTCGCACATCTAGCAATTCTTTTAACCACTGGTACATTACGATGATAATTGTAAATTTGCTCGAAAAAGGAAAAATTTGTGTCTAATTACTAATAGAGTCATGAATTTCTACGGTAGGCTGTGAAGCATCGTTTAATATGTATATGACGGTGCCTGCATCATTGCACGTGCGGCAGCGCCGGTGTTGCTAGACAAATTCTTGTAAACAAAAGTGCACCGCACACCTGTGCCATTGCACCTGCGGTGGCGCCCGTGTCAGCGGCTGCCGTGAAAGCAGTCTTGGCCCTGGCGTGGAACGGTGCGCTTGTCATATTCCATTATTAGCTTATCCTTGACTCGTTGGATAATTAATTCGTGCAAACAGATTAATTATTATTCTTAAATACAAAATAGTCTCGGTACAATTTATAGTTTGTATTAAGTAATAGATTGTAAATTAACTTTATTTAAAAGAAAAGTCTCGCTGGGTTTCTTGCTGGTTCTTCCCAGGATAGAGTTTTATCCGAACCATATTGAATAAAAGTGATTCTATTCTATTCTAAAAGCCTTTTCATGTGACTCTATACATCATAATAACATCCTTCATTAGAAGTGGAATAAAGCTTTCCATTTAAGTTCTCTATATTCTAATGACCTTTCTATATATTTAATCCTTTTAACTTTAAACAGCCTACTGTCGGTACAATTTTGACACTAGAAATCCGGCTGTAGATGTAGCGGAGCGGAGATATTCATTAAAAATCTAAACAGATCTCTACAGCACTCAAAAGTCTTTGTATTACATAGCTACATATTGACTTTAAATGTGCTGTACCTCCCATCTTTCCTGAAACATAATCATTTGGCCTAAATAAAAGCACTTTACCCTATAATAAAATAGTATCACAGTACTTCACTGGATTTATTCCATATTGATTAAAAATGTATGTAGTCGTATTGCTTTGACAGTTGACAACGACGCAGTTTTCCTATAAATAGTATTATGTCTGAAATCAAAAATAATTATTATAATAACTGTTTTATATTTACTGATCTTTTTGTTGAAATTTGTAAGCCAGAATTGGTCTCTTAATAACAAAATAAAATAAGTTAAATATACGTAGCTTTTGACAGTTGATAAATTTTGACAAAATTCAAATTATTATTACTAAGTTACAATTAAATTAAAACTATTGTTATTGAATTATAATACTTTTCCTCCAGGTATTCTATGACATTATAATAACATTTATTAATCAGAAATTTGTGGTATATCATCTTAAATTGTGGAATAGGCAACATTTTGACATCATCCGGCAGTTTGTTGTGAATCAGTGATGCCATACAAATAATGCTTTTTAACTAGTGCCGTATCTCCATACGGTATTTCTATGTCTAATTTTTATTTGTCACTTAATTTTCTGTAATTGTCTTGTGTATTTCGTAGATATATATCGAAAGCAATGTCAGAATTTTTAAGTGTTTAAAGTACAGTTGACAGCTTGTAGTATTATGCAGATTGCACATTGCTCTGTTGCATTTCTTTTGTGCTTTTATGCAAGTTCCTTTTACTGAGTTGCAAAAATAATATACCATATCTTAGGATAGGTACAACAAGTCCGTGATAGGCACTTAAAACAGCTTCTTTGTTGACAATCTTGGAAAGTTTGTAGAGAGCAAATAAGGATTTATTAACTTTTTACAGATATTATCTAGATGTTTTTCCATGATAGGTCATAGTCAATATTAATTCCTAGAAATTTTGTGTTTGTCACAGATGTACTGTTTTATGGTAACTAACATTTATAGTTTTGGGTTGTGTTCTTTGGTAAAATGTATTATTTTGTTTTGTCCATATTTATTTTAAGATTGTACTTTACTAACCATTGAATTATTGTATTTAATGTTTGATTGACTTCATGTTCACAATTATCTTACTTATCAGATATTATCATAACTGTGCTGTCCGACATGTCTAAGGAGATCATTTATGTATATACCAGAAAAAGTAAGGGACTTAGGACACTACTTTGTGGGACTCCAATTTTATAATTCTAGTGTTGGATCTACATTTGATTTCATTTCATGTTTTCTGGCATATTTTCTAATTTCTGTTATTTGTTTTCTATTGTACATATGTATGAAGAAATGAGATCTAGCGCTTTACCTCTTATGCTATACATACTCAGTTTTTGAATCAGTATCTTATGGTCAACATAAGGTTAAAAGTACGTTATTGAGAAATAAAAGATTCTAGTTAGTAAAAGTTCTAGTCTCACATCGAATCGTTCATTATCATCATTAGCCCTACAAGCCACTACGGAACATAGGCCTCCCCAAGTAACACAAAGCACTGTTTTAGCCATCTGCATCCATCGACTTTCTGCATGTCTAGCCAGGTCTTCACTCCATCTCACCATTTTAACCGGAGACCCTTTTTACTAGAAAAGAGGCATTTCATCTTAGTCCTCACGGGTGACAACGCATCTGCATTTTGATCGTAATGGAGGTTAGGTGTAGATGTCTATGGGCCGCAGCAATCACTTACCATTAGGTGGACTGTGTACTCCTTTGTCACCCTTATCCTATAAAAAATCTGGGGTGGACGTCCACACTTCGTCTACCCGACCGCCGTACCCTTGCCACTTCAGCTTACTAATCCGTTAGGTTATGTAGTTACTCTGAACATAATTATTAACATCAAGATCCTTCGCCCTTTGATAATTACCAATAACCCACCTATTTTTAACGTTACAGTTTTTAATCTAAAATGCAACCCACCTTAGTACTTTTCGCACGACTATGATTGCGGGTAATGACGTAACGTTTTCATTCTTACACTCCGTATTACAAGACGATTTTAATTCAACTATCGAAAGATAATTCAGATTATTCTATAAAACAACCGTGCACCCGAACATATTAGCGACTATACGTTTTGAATTTCCGAGAATATCGTTCGTACTACAATAAATTTAATCTTGAATCGTTACTCCAATGTCTACAAAATAGACTTTGGAGATATAAAGTTTTTTTTGTTTAATTACGCATTTAATTACTGTAATCAAAGTCAAATATTTTATTCAACATTGGCTTTCACAAAGTAGTACAAATTGGTCGCTTCAACAAGTCCCTACTGGGGAGACCTTGTGAGAAACGGACAAAGACTCGAGAAACAAGTAAATTATTTTCTCCTTACAGTTACAATTTAACTTTATAAAATGTATACATAAATAAAAATGGATCCTCATTATGCATGTTCCATATAGGTTATAAAGCTAAAAACTGAATATTATTGAATAGAGTATACTAAATTTAAGAGCCTTATTTACATTTTCGGCGCATAGAAAATAAACAATATTACGTCGTGTCAAAAAGGACTACTTACATTGTCACGTTTACGCTCTTATATCTCACAGCTTTACAGGGACAGATCCGATTCAGTCTTTTGTTCGTAAATTAAGATATTTCGTCTTACTTTTTCACTTTTAGATTTCCGTATATAAAAAGTTAATAAAGTCAGCTCGAAGAATGCGTGGATTATATTGCTTTGCTGCTATCATCAAAACCAACCTACTCCTAAATATAATACGTCATAGCCTTATTGTTATAGAACAGTTGTCTTCCAGGATTAACTGAAAGAGAATGCTTCATGATATTAAGTCCATGTTAAAAGTTTAAGTTAAAGTTACAGCTTATACGTACCACTGCTGGGAACAAGCCTCCTCTCATTATTGAGAAGGTTTGGGGCAACAAATGTCCGCCACGCTGCCCCAATTCGTGTTAGCAAACTTCACGTCTTCGAAATATTTTTCTTATTCTCAGACATGCAGATTTCCTCACGATGTTTATTATATTTATATTTCCTCACGATGTTAAGTATATTTTTACTTACTAGTGCTGTGACTGCAATCCCACCTGGTATTTAGTGGCGATGAAGCCTTAGACACTAAATCATACTATCTTAGCGTAACAAAAGCCTATTCACTTGACTTGTAGACGTCTAGGTTGTAATCGGACGGAAAGACAGACGGCAAAAAATATCATGTTATCATATCACGTAGATGTAGTCTCTGGCAAAAGTGGATTACCAATCTCGATTATCCGTCGTACAATACTGAAAACAGTGAGGAAAGAGGTTATTAAAACAAAAATCCAACTGCATCAGCCAACCTCTAAATTATATTATACTTTCTTATATTTATACATTTCTTATCGTTTTCATTAAAATCTCTTTTTACTTTTATTTTTTTAAACTAATATAAATACATCAGACTCTTAATAATAATTCAAAAGAATTTTGTTTAACTACTTACGCTTTGTAAATATTAAATTCTCCGATACAGATCCATATTATTTCCAACACATATTCCTTTAATATTATACTCTTTTCAAAATAAAACGAATAAAAGTGAAGAGATACGGTTATGGTCGAAGTCAGACTTCATAAGACAGCTATAATATCATTTGAATTTACTTATGCAGTATGCAAATAAATTTGAAAATCCAACTGGTAAATAATGGATACTTACTAAAGTAAGTACGGTTTCTTGAACATAATATAAGTATTTTCTATGAGGAATATCCTTCAACAATTACCTCTTGCTATAGTCCTCACGAGTGATGGATTCTCCGCGTGATAAAATCTGTAGTGAGGATATCCGCAGAAAAGCAAAAGTAAATGACATAAAAACATTTAACGTAGCAAAGCTACGCTGCATTATGGTTGAATCACGACTGGATCGGCAACCGGGAATAACACGCACAGAATACTAACGTAAAATAGCAGCCTATTGTTGCTGTGTTTCGTAAAGTGAGTATATGGAAATAAGGTAATTATAAACAACCGGAGAAACACTACCATCAAAATATGTGTAAATAAAAATGCTTGGAAATAAATTATAAGAAGAATAATACAATAATAACTAGAGGTGAGGTATGACATTTCATTTTATCATCTATAACCCTGAAAAAATATAAGAAAAAGTAACATAACATAACATAAACACTCACGCCTGTTACCCAGAGGGGTAGGCAGAGACTACGGACTTCCATTTGGCACGATCCTGACACACTTCTCTCCTCCTTACATCCATATATCTACGCATACACGCTCGTCGGTTAAGGGTACTCCTAATCTGGCCCATTTTCAATATATCGCCAATTTGGTCGATAAACCTTCGTCTAGGGCGTCCCTTCCCGACTCTTCCGTTCACTTCTGCAACATAAATTTGCTTTGTCATTCAGATTCAGCCCTAGCATACTCCTTAATGATCGCATTTCTACAGCATTTATTCTACTCTCATGCTTCTTCTGCCAGACCCAACTATCACTACCATACATTAAAGTAGGGACTAACACAGCATTATGAATTGCCAAACGTGCCTTTTTTGACACATTCTGCCTCTTCATAATAGCGTGTAGAGCCCCATTCACTCTATTTCCTTCGTTCACTCGTCGTTCTATATCCTTATCATATCTACCATCCCTGCTAAATAAACATCCCAAATATACAAACTCATCCACTTGCTCAATCAACTCCCCTTCTATTCTTATTTCACATAAAGTTTTACTTTCTTCTCTTTCAAAAACCATCACTTTCGTCTTACTTGCGTTCACTTTCATTACTCTTTTAATGACCAGTTCATTAAAGTAACCATCATTTGCAACTCGGCCGCCGACGATGCAAATGTGACTTGATCATCGGCGTACAAAAGGCATTTGACGGTTAACACATTAATCGCCGTGGGGGTCACCGGTGACCGGCATCATACCCTTCTCTTGGAGCCATGGGGGTCACCGGTGACCGGTAAGGAAGACTAGTTTTGAAACGTTGCTGAGCCGGCGGTCACTCGTAACTGGCGTTTTACAGTACGTTATGACCAACATTTCTGAGCGCTTGGTTTCTAAATTTTATAAGTTTTCAAGTAAATTTTCGTAAAAATTGAATGGAAATAAATGAAAAATGTATTTTATTTTTATATTTAATTAAGTTAAAAAACATTATATTTATCAAAATAGGTGCTTGACATTAAAAAATTATATAATAGTATTGAAAACTTAACAAAAGTCAAAACTTTTCTAAACTCCTTGGCTAACAAACAACGAAAATACACTTCTGTTCTTCAATAATAATTATGTAAAGAAACAAGCTAAGGAAAACAGATGGACAAGAAAGTAATCTTATCGGGTTGTTTTCAGTCAAATTAACAATTATCTAATAACGTGTTCCTGTTGAAACAGGTCAAGCAATAATGTGGCTGTGACGGACAGTCAGGGCAAAAAGTGGCTACTTTTTAGTTTTGTTTTAGCAATGTTCCTGCCATGTTTTGAACATTTATTTTGTAGCACCCTGACACCATCTTCTTGTTGTGCGAACTTTGCCTTCTTTTTTTTTAGTTCGTGTTTTAATCTTTTACGACGTTTCGAAGCACTTTCAGACATTTCTTTATCCTCATCAGCTTTTACAAGATATCTCACAATTGCTTTACGAAACTGAATGACAGAAATGTTCTTTTTCGTGGTTTGTTTATACATATATATGGTTCTGTACCATGGCATTTACCATAGCTGTGTTGAGTAGCAGTTCGCAAGCTAACTATCGATACCACTTGACAGTTTTCCGTAATGGCGACGAATAAGCTGTCATTTGATCTGACAGGTCAACTGCAGATTTCGCTTTATTATAGTCGACAACTATCTGTGGCTTTCTTTTTGACTGTCCTCTTTTATTTGTGGTAGTGACGAATTTTGTGGTATGTTTAGTAGACAACAAGGACACATCTCTCTTATCACGCCATTTCATCACAGTGATCCCTTTGTCATTTTCAGCTGCACTGTATTCTCCTGGTTTTAATTTTGCATTCATAACATCTTTCGGTAATTTTTTTCTATTCTTGCGCAACGTTCCGACCAAATGCATTTCTTCCAGTAATAGTTTTTCAGCCAAATCAATACTTGTGTACCAATTATCCGTGTACAATACATGTCCTTTTTGGAACAAGTGTCGACAAAGTGACATAACAACCTGAGTCGGTGTAGTGTTTGTTGTATCGCAGCTTGCCGTGTAACGGAACTGTACATAACTTAAATATTTTAATGCCGTACTTATGTCTTTTTGTTTTAAATATTGTCTACAAATTATTCTCCCGCGAAAAGGTATCATACTTTCATCAACACATAGGGAAATATCCGGAGTAAAATGTGCTCCAAAGTTCACATTCAGTTCGTCAACGAGGGATCTGATTTTGTACAAGCGGTCATGTGACGTAGCCTGGGTATTATCAGAAAAATGAAGCATGCGTAAAAGCAATTCAAATCTATTACGACTCATTCTTTTTGCATATTGTTGTCATTTGACTAATAGTCACTCAGTTTGGTAGTCGGCCCCATGTACATGATGAGGCCAAAAATTTCACTTTTGTTTGTGTCTGTCCAGTTTTCAATCGCGAAACTCTTTTATCGTGTCTTTCGATATAAGTTGTTGGGCATATATGTTAGTTTCTCTCGCTATGCGTTCAAAAATATCGTCAGGTACCATCAAGCTATAAAAATCACTTGGACCAGAACATGACAAGCTATGGCGTAAAGAAAAGGCTTCAAACCTGGCGTTTCCGTAAAAATTATTTTCGGTTGATTACCAGATGGAGTACCAGTTTCCGAAGATGACTTAGTACCGCAGGGGCGACAGCTGTATTATTTCATCCTCACTTTCAGTTTCAGACACAATGCGGTGACGTTTTCTATTACGCACTGGTTGTAAACAATCATCCTCATTATCAGATTCGGAACTAATATCAGGAATATATGGAAGCAAAATCCACATTTCACACACAGTAATCGGCACAATATCGTCATTTTCTTGGTAATTTCTAATTCCAATTGGTCCAAATACGACAGATCGTCCTGTGTCAACTCAAAGTTATCAAATTCCATTATACGAACACAAAACAGGAACTAAATACTTGTAAAGATAATTATTGTGCACTCGTAATTTAAATAAACAACACGCTGCACTTCCGTAAACATACTAAACCATGGTCACGCGCGATCACTTAGCCGCTCCGTCCGCCAATCAGAGAAAGGGTGAGAAAGAGACATATGACCGGCGAAATACCACGCGCGGCGCTGTGAGCAAATTTCCATCTGTACGCCGACGGCCACCGGTGACCGCAAACAAAAAACCCTTATAATTTCTAAAATAAGCACATAATAAAAAAATGTGTGTACATATATATCAGAGCATATACTATTTATATACCAAATGGCCCAATTGGAATATAGGTCAAATTAGCTCGGCAATTAAAGTGTTAACTCACCCATTCTCAACCCACATTCTTCAACTTTCAAAGTTTCCAAACAACTGTCCATAAATAGGTTAAACAACCACGGGAAGCTACAGTCCTGTCTGACACCTTTTGAATGCGAAACGCGTCCGAGTAGATCCATTGATCCTGACACAAGCACTAGAGTCCCTACAAACAGACCTTAATGCCTGTATCAAACCAGCGCTCAAACCAAATGAGTTAAGTGTTTGCCATAACACATTCCTGTCCACTCTATCATAAGCCTTTTCCAAGTCCATGAACGCACAAAATCTTTCTGGTTTTGGCCAAAATCTCCACAATACGCATGGAAAAGACTTGATCCGTACACCATCCTTTCTAAATCCAGCATCCCAAATTTTTCCATCAGTTTCTTCCCAACTCTTTCAATTAACACCTTAGCATACAGTTTACCCACAATGCTAAGCAAGCTAATGCCACGGTAGTTTTTACAGTCCTGCTGTAAGCCTTTTCCCTTATATATTGGGACTATAACGGCTTTGCACCAGTCTTCCGGTACCCGCTTCAGTTCCCAACATAAATTAAACAACGTGTACAGCAGGCCTGCCACCACTCCCTCTCCAGCCCTAGCATTTCAGTGATACTCTATATCGCATCCGGCTGCCCACTGCTTTAGCATGCTTTATTGCTTTCATTATTTCATCTACACTTATCTCCTCTCTCACTTCTTTCAAATTTCTATTTCACTTAATTCAGACGACTCTTCACTCATAAACACGGTTTCAAAGTATTCCTTCCATCTCTTTAAATAAAGACTTCATCATTTAGCATACAGCCATTCTCGTCTCGTATAGCATTCATTCTGGGCTGTATTGAGTTTCCAGAACATTTTAATATTTGCCTGGAAGTTATCAGATATCCTTCTATCATTCTTATCCGTTCTTTCTTGCTTTTCCTTTCAACAACTTCTTTTACTCTCTTATTTATACGTCTAAAGTCTGCCTTTTTCTTTCAATCTCATCAATCATACCGCTAGAATTACCAGCTTTGGTTGCTAGTAGTAAATCTAGCCATGTTTTCTTCTTTGCTTCCTTCACATTACACTCATCATCCCACCACAACATTATTTTTCCTTTCATTCGTTCTCTCTAGTTACACCACATACTTCAGTGGCTGCATCCACCAAAACTTTCTTAACATTATTCCATACAGTCTTCAGGTCTAAATCATTCATACATATTTCATTCAAACCATTTATATTCTCCCTCAGTCTACATTTATACTTCTCTTTCACACCTTCATCTTGTAACCTCTCTGTTCTTATACGCTGTAACGCAGTGGTGACACAGATGTCCGATGCCGCCAAAGCCTGATAGACCATTAATTTGGCATAAGACCAGGTAATGATCCGTCCTACGTTGGATCCCCGGTAAACTCTTGTATCTACCACTGCGCTCCTCATTTTTGCCACCGCCTGCACAACTGGACGGATCAGACGTTGATCTACCCTACATATTTGTCGGGGACGAGGCTTTTGCATAACACGAAAACTTACTTCACCCCTTCAATGGCCAACAGCTGGATGCGACTAAATCGGTCTTTAACTACCGTTTGAACAGGGCAAGACGATATGTAGAATGTGGTTTTGGCATTTTTTTACACAATTTTTTTTTTGGCACAATTTGTTAAAAATATTATAAGATACATACCGTATTTATTTTTTTCCACATCCGGAAGCGATTCTAAATCTTGATTTATAATTGCGCATATATCACGCCAGGCCTGTAAAGTTTTTCTTTTATCTTTATAACTTTCAAGGGTTTTGTCCCACAGGACGTTCTTTTCCTCCACCAAAGAAATAAATGTTTCTTTATCGATGTCATCCATTATTATTTAATAAAAACCCTACCAAGCAACTAAACTTGACCACAGTTAATACCACAGAACACAATTACTCTCTACCAAGAGGTCAATAGGACATAGAGACATCATTTTTTTCGTAACCTGTTACAGCAACAGGTTGCGTCGCAAATAAAAATGTAACCTGTTACGACAAATCGCGCATTAGGTTTTTCAGTAACGTCCAAGAACTAAACGTTATTGCAC
Organism: Parnassius orleans; assembly: GCA_029286625.1. Taxonomy (NCBI): domain Eukaryota; kingdom Metazoa; phylum Arthropoda; class Insecta; order Lepidoptera; family Papilionidae; genus Parnassius; species Parnassius orleans. The sequence goes on from JAGSMP010002743.1 coordinate 18,747, forward strand.
AATAGGTTGCGCCAATTGCTAAATGCGTTGACACTGCTACTAATCCGTTGTCAATTTTATTTCTTTTTTAGTAATATTATTTTTCGGCGTCGATTAGTGACAAAAGACTTAATTTTCAACCAAAAAGGTTTGTCAGAGTATTATTTCAAATGTTAATAGAAATTAAAATGTTGGTACATCATACTGTAAACAATTGTTTATTTAAGTTTTATTGCCCACCAATAAATTATATTTTTCATTGCTTTAGTTTCATAACGAAATAGTTAGCTACCTAGTAACGATTATACAAAATAATAACTAATAGTT
>JAGSMP010002744.1:0-19201 GCA_029286625.1 Parnassius orleans
CACAACTGGACGGATCAGACGTTGATCTACCCTACATATTTGTCGGGGACGAGGCTTTTGCATAACACGAAAACTTACTTCGCCCTTCAGTGGCCAACAGCTGGATGCGACTAAATCGGTCTTTAACTACCGTTTGAACAGGGCAAGACGATATGTAGAATGTGGTTTTGGCATTTTTTTACACAATTTTTTTTTTGGCACAATTTGTTAAAAATATTATAAGATACATACCGTATTTATTTTTTTCCACATCCGGAAGCGATTCTAAATCTTGATTTATAATTGCGCATATATCACGCCAGGCCTGTAAAGTTTTTCTTTTATCTTTATAACTTTCAAGGGTTTTGTCCCACAGGACGTTCTTTTCCTCCACCAAAGAAATAAATGTTTCTTTATCGATGTCATCCATTATTATTTAATAAAAACCCTACCAAGCAACTAAACTTGACCACAGTTAATACCACAGAACACAATTACTCTCTACCAAGAGGTCAATAGGACATAGAGACATCATTTTTTTCGTAACCTGTTACAGCAACAGGTTGCGTCGCAAATAAAAATGTAACCTGTTACGACAAATCGCGCATTAGGTTTTTCAGTAACGTCCAAGAACTAAACGTTATTGCACAATAGGTTGCGCCAATTGCTAAATGCGTTGACACTGCTACTAATCCGTTGTCAATTTTATTTCTTTTTTAGTAATATTATTTTTCGGCGTCGATTAGTGACAAAAGACTTAATTTTCAACCAAAAAGGTTTGTCAGAGTATTATTTCAAATGTTAATAGAAATTAAAATGTTGGTACATCATACTGTAAACAATTGTTTATTTAAGTTTTATTGCCCACCAATAAATTATATTTTTCATTGCTTTAGTTTCATAACGAAATAGTTAGCTACCTAGTAACGATTATACAAAATAATAACTAATAGTTCTTAAACAACGTGTTAAGATTACGTGGTTATTACTTATTAGAAACCTGTTGCAGAAAAAACCTATTGTCGTAACAGGTTTCTTAAAAGAATTGGAAAAGAACTGGTTGCATCATTGCATGAAAGCAACGGTAACGCCCATCTCTAATACGACACTAGCCGAAGCGCGGCCGCAATGCGTAGCGGGGCGGGTGCAGAGCGTGTGCGGGGTGAGCGCGGGGTCAGCGCGAAGCGGGAGCGAGGCGGGCGCGTGGCGTGTGGCTTGTGCGAGGCGTGTGCGGTTGAACGTCGATAAATGCAATTTCAGATTTATTGATTTGTCATTAGACTCAAATTATATGCAACAAATTTCAAAGCGAGTTAGACGCGGGTGCTGACGCGCGTGGCGTTTGCGTAGCGAGTGCGTGTCGTCTGAACAAGGCCTTATACACCAAAATACCAATATATAATTAACCTATTTTCAAATTAATTTTAATACGACAATATGCTGTGACAATACCTGTCTAACAACCTTAAAGCAACATATTACGTGGTAGAGCCATGCTGCAGCTATATTAATGGTATAGTTGTAGCACGAATGGGTCGGCTCGACCGGGGAAGGACCACGCTCTCACAGAATACCAGCGTAAAATAGCAGCTTAATGCTGCTGTGTTTCGTGGTGGTGAGTGAGAACCAGAGACCCTTTTACTGGAAAAGAGGCATTCTATCTTATGCTGTCACACACCGAAGCCGCCGCCGCCGCACGAACCCGGCGGGTAAGGCCGGCGGCCTGATTTTAACGATCTTGCCGGCGGCGTGCGCCTGCGCGATCTACCTGCGGCACGCCCTTTCCGCTCTTCAGTTGCCCGCCGGCTTTAGGAATAGTGACGTATCCGTGTTTTTATCGACCAAACATTATGGAATGGGACGACGAAAAGTATTGAAACTAATAGACCTCTATCACTCAAAACCACTGCTATGGAACCCAAAATATAGTGACTATAAAATGCGGCCAAAACGCTTCGACGCTTTTAATGATATTGCGACTGTATTATTTACATCCGTTATCCGTTAATGACGTCGTCTTTTACGTAGACATGCTGCAGCTATATTAGTAGTATAGTTTTAGGTGGTAGAGCCATGCTGCAGCTATATTAGTAGTATAGTTGTAGTACGAATGGGTCGCCTGACCGGGGAAGGACCACGCCTCACAGAATACCAGCGTAAAAAGCAGCTTAACACTGCTGTGTTTCGTATGGTGAGTGTAGAGAACCGGAGACCCTTTTTACTGGAAAAGAGGCATTCCATCTTAGTCCTCACGGGTGACAACGCATCTGCATTTTGATTCTTTTTGAAGATAGATGTAGATGTCCATGGGTCACAGCAACCACTTACCATCAGGTGGACTGTGTGCTCGTTTGGCACCCTATCCTATAAAAAAAAAATGACGTGGAGAGAAAAATAAAAAATTTTACAAGTCACACCGCGAAAAGAAAAAAGAAAATAGTTCAAATAAACCGCGGGTACCGACGAAATTTATCAAAGTAAATGGTTTGCCTACAAACCACTAAATTTTCTGAGCAATAAAAATGTGCCTATTGGAACGATGGAAACAGAAACAGAAACAGAAACAGAAACTTTTTATTCAATATAGATTATAAATAATACTTATTGAAAGTCACTCTTTGTCTAATTACCACTGGTTCGAAAAAACCTCTGTCCTGGAAGAACCAGCAAGAAACCCAGCGGACTTTTTTAAATAACAGCTTAAATCATATATATTACACAATTAACCACACAAACAAATTAGAAACAGCCTAAGCGAATACCTCATTCCCAGGGTTATTATCATCCATAAATTCCTTAACATTATAATAACCCTTTTATACAAACTATGTTTAATAAAGTTTTTGAATTTTGAGCAGGTCAATTTTGTATATTTTCTGGGATTTTGTTGTAAAAGCGTATACATCGCCCCAAGAATGAATTACTGACTCGGTGAGTCGTAGAACTGGTACTACTAGCTTGTGTTTGTTCCTAGTATTTACAGAATGAATATCACTTATTTTGTATAACTACTTTTATTTTGTGTACGTACATTACATTTTCATAAATGTATTGAGAGGCCAAAGTTAATATATTAATTTCTTAAATTTTGTCTGAGCGACTTTAGGTTTTAAATCATAGATTGCTCTTATGGCCCGCTTCTGTAAAACAAATATAATTTCAGTGTCAGTTGCGTGTCCCCATAGCAAAATACCATAGGACATTATGCTATGGAAATAGCTAAAGTAAACAAGTCTAGCTGTTTCCACACTGGTAACTGTAAGTATAACATTTTACATTAATATAGCACTATGTGTAGAGGGTATGTGTATGTATAGTATGGGTATCTATATGGGTTTTGGTGTATTATCAGTAAAAGCAAAGAAGTAAGTGCTTTTCATACACGCCCAGCGAGCGCGGGGTCTGAGATGGGCTACTACTTTGCTTTACTATGATATTAGTGTGTGATGTGTTAATGGGAAGTACCTAAATGAGCAGTTAACTTACCAGTAGGGTTATTTCGTGTGCACGGAACAAATCACAGTATTATCAAATTGTCTGTTTTTGCAGGATACGCCGGAGGGTCATAATTCACAACAGGATTCACAAGATTTACCAGAGATGCCGACAGAAAATATAACTTCAAAAGCAAATAAACGTCCTAGAAACAATCAAAAAGATGAGATAGTGTCAGAAGCACTGACTATGAGAAATATCACTGAACGACAAAATTCCTCTAAAGAAAAAGATGAGGATGGTTTATTTCGAGATTTTATTGCGAGTCAGTTAAGAAAAATGGATCGCTCAACAAAAGCTATTGTGAGGCATCGGATTAATCGGATATGTTTTCAGATTTTTCAAGACCGTCAAGTGCACACAGTCATCCAGGATACTATACGACGGCTGCTACCCCACCTACAAATTATTCAACACCGATTGATGATACTACCTACAAATTATTCAACACCCGTGTACTCTGAGTATTCTAACCAACTTAACGCAAATCCACAAACAGTTCCACCTCTAGAAACATTGGATGCAGAAGATGCAGCCAAATCCTTGTAATAGTAGCCAGGATATTGAAAATATTTTAACATCCTTTGAAAAATAGGAGTTTAAGTGCCTATGTAATTGTCTTTTAAAAATTAAAATATTGATTGTATGGAAATGTCAATTTTCTTGAGTTTGTTCATACAAATCGGAAATTTCGTTTTTAATGACCAAAATTTTATTTACTAACATTTAACTCAGTGATTTATAAAAAGTTAAAAACACATTTCATACTTTGTTAAAAGCTTTATTATCCAAACTACAATCAAAATGTTTCTCGTCTGTTCAATAATTAAAAATGATTATGAGTAGTACGAGTGTTTTATTTGAGTTGACTATGAGGTGTTTATTGGTTAAATTGCCATTCTAATCTTCCGACATCAGAAAGAAAATAACTAGTCAACTCCATTCTTGTTTCCTCCGGTGACTATTGCATCTGAGGTGGTATCATTATCTTCTCTGGGCATGTTAACTAAACAACCATGGGGATGCCTTCGCCATTCACCGGGAATGACTTCTCCTTGTTTATTTTCAGAATCGTATTCATTATACTGTAGTGCACCGGTTCGTTTAATAAAATTTAATAAATGTATACACGCCAATGTTACAATCGAAGCTTTTTCTGGGATTAGCTCAATAGGTTTATGAAAAATCTGAAATTTGTTTGCTAACTGCCCAAACACATTTTCAACTACTCTTCTCTCTCGACATATACGATAGTTAAAAACTTTGGAGATATTATTATGTGATTACCATCATGCTTTTATAATATGAGTTTGCAATGGAAAAGCGTCATCACCCATAAAAAAGTATGGAACTAGTAAATTCCGTCCAGGTAAAGGATTATTATCTGGTATATTTAAATAATTATCATTTATCATCCTGCATAATGCGGAATTACTGAAGACACCACCATCTGAAATTCGACCCTGACATCGCGCATTAGCGTACAAAAAATTGAAATCGGCATCTACTAACGCAAAGAGAACAACACTGAAATAATGTTTATAGTTATAATATTCACTTCCACTCCTTGGAGGGCATTTAAGTTTTATGTGTTTTCCATCTATTGATCCAAGACAATTAGGCACATTCCATTTTTTTAAATATACATCTGCAACTTTTCTCCGTTCTTCCGGTGTTCTTGGTATCTGGAATAAAATTCTTAAATTAATAAATATTTTTATACTCTGAACGCAGTGACATAATCCAGATATTTATCATATAAACATTTTTGTACAGCTACTTACTTTCACATAATCTGATAATTCTTCAACCAAAGCGTGACGACAATTCAGTGATTATGCTTGAAATAAGTTGAGGAGATACTTTGAAGACGTCGCAGGCTACTGAATGAATTTCCTGAGCTCAGATATTTTAACGTTATTGACAATCTGTCTACTGGTGGAATGGCTTTTCTGTAATTTGTGTCCTGTTTAGCTATTCTGTGTCCAACGATATTAAGTAAATATTCAAAGTCAGTACTGGTTAATGACAAAATGTTTTAAAAAATGGGTTTCTGTAAAACCATGTCGTCTTTTTAAATCACTTAATCTTTACTAGTACTGTAACAATTGCGACCCTTAAACTTGGCCTGATCTAACAGTTTCGTGTTTTGAGGGATCTACCTATAATAACTGCACAAGTGGCTAATATTAGGTCACTTTCATCGTCCTCATTCATGTCTAATACTGAAACGTCGTAATAATTCGAAAGACACGCGGGCACTCTCCGAGCACTTGGCAATCACTAATTGTGAACACTGAATGCCGCGACTGGCGTGCCACCGAGAAAATTGTCCGACTCGCAACTTCTAAAGCCGTTGGTCCATCCGCCGGCACTAACCTGCGGGTTCGTGCCGCCGGGCCGGCGACTTGTGTGTAGACATCATTAGTCCACACGGCTGACAACACATCTGCATTTAAATTCAAACGAAGATGGATGTAGATGTCTATGGCCATAGCAACAACCACTAACCATCAGGTGGACTGTGTGCTGTTTGTCACCCTTATTCTATAAAGAAAAAAAGAAAAAAAGTCATAGGTATGTGTTGAGTTAGATGTGAAGTTTAAGTCGGTACCTAACTTCTGCGTGGTAAACGCATAGATCGTACATTTAATAGAAAAATAAGTTGATTGTGTTGTGTGACACAAGAATACGCAATTATTTTTTTACTTTTAGTGAATTTTTATTTTAAAATATTTTGTTTTGAAGTCGGTTTTCTATTTTGTTAAAACTTTTGTTTATTTTATATCTCCACGGAAGCTTAATAAAATTTGACATCGTCGTCTTCTGGAAGTTTCTGTAGGTGGTTGAGATGCACGCCATTCTAAAATACTCGAAATTTACATTGTACATCTGTTTTGCCTTTTTTAACTCTCGTGGTGGTGCTTGCTCGACTAGTTGTAGTAACAGGAGCTTCTAAATTATTACTATCATCTTACTGCAGTAAAGCCTCCATGTCTTGGCTTTGATTTGATAAGCCTGGTGACTCATTTTGTGTATGTGAATTATTACTATCATAATTGCCTTCCGATCTGAAAATAATATTATAAAATATTAAAAATAAGCAAATGAGAAAACAGTAACGAAGTAGGTAGTAAAGAAATGAGACAGTGATTTCACCAAAATAAGTATAATAACAATAATAGTAATTTATTTTCTCACCACAATATTTCTTAATTATTGTAGATAATATTAAACAACGCCTTGTGTTATACTGTGGGAGACTGGTGCCTAAGCTAGGTTTTACACCTGTATTTCAGGATACCAGGTCTCCGCCCTATGGTAATATTTACAATACTTTTGTCATGTGTTGTGTTTGTTTGAACCTATTAAAATTCACTGCTGAACATAGGCTCCCCCATAGATTGCATAATAGGGATTTTTGCCATAGTTGCCACGCTTGGCAGACGGTTGGCAACCACAGTTTTTTTAGTTTTAGTCGTTATTAGGACGATGCTGATTGTTGTCCATCTCTTGATTTGTTTCCCTCTGTCGCCTCTTACGACACCCACGAGATAATATTGGTATTCTTATGGCGGCTGTACATGCTCGTCGAGACACCACGAGACAGGCCGAAAACGACTGTGTACAACACGTCGGAAATATCTGCGAACCTCGCTGGAATGCGCTTCCCCGCACCTCCGCCCGTTATCGTCAATCCAGTACCGTTGCCAACGCAAGTGCCGACGCACGTATTAATCTCGCTTTCGTAATCGCATTATTGTTTATTGTTTCTCTGTTTGGTGAAATATTACTATTATTACAATAGACTACTTACAAGATGGGTAAGACTATACATAGTGCCGAGCGGAATTTAGTGCTCAAAGTAATTAAATTCTTTGACAATGAAAACAACAAAGCTGTTTCAGTATCCCGGTTGAACAAGCAACAAAAAGGGTGTGCAGCAACTGGTTTATCTAAAACGACCATAATGAAAATAAAAGTGAAGCAAAAAGTTACAAGTTTTGTCAGAATCAACTAGAGAGGCAAATGTTCAGGAAGAGATGACGTCCTTCGAAGAAGACCACAACCTAGTACGTCAGCTTCAGTTACCACGGACACTATTATGCTCTCGACACCAGGAAGAAGCGTAAAAAATACAAAAGAAAATTGATCTAGATAGTTTTGATTTATGCGCCATACGCTCTTTAGTTGAAAGTTTTATACCACCAGAAAAGAAATACCTACATTAAAAAGATTTTGAGAATAGCTAAGCAGGAGCTGAACTTTCCCGGACAAAAAGACGCCCTAAGAAATATACTAATAAATTTTGGGGTACAGGTTTAAGAAATGTAAACGTAAACGCGATTTTTGGTGCAAAGACCTGAAATAGCAGTCTGAGAGCAAAATATTTAAGGCGATTGAAAAAAATGACGAATGTGGTGCCGAAAACCAGTGACCTTCATCGACGAAACCTGGATACATTCACATTACACTGTCTCGAAATGTTGGCAAAATAGTAGTGATTCCAGTATTCGAACTAATCACTTCCTGGTCAGCGCGCTGATTGTACGCAGGCAATGAGAATGGTTTCGCAAGGTGCCGAGCTCCTTTATAAATGTAAGTCAACAACCGGTGATTACCATGACGAAATGGATGCATCAAATTTTACAAAATGGATCGAAGAGAAATTGATACCGAATCTTCCACCAACGGTATCATTGTCATGGACAACGCACCGTACCACAGCAAGCAGGTCAATAAGCCGCCAAATTTCAGTGCACGTAAAAACGTAATGCAAATGTTGCTGCAAGAACACAACATCGAATTTGACGATAAAATGACAAAAAGAGAACTGTATATGTTAATTAAAAGATATAAGCCGAGAAGGTATATTTCATCGATGAAATATTTAGATCTCATGGACAAGAGGTATTACGTCTGCCACCCTACCATTGTGACCTTAACCCAATTGAGAATGTTTGGAATTTGATGAAGCAAAGGGTGGCAGACAAAAATGTAGACCAATCAGAAAAGATATAGAAAGACTAACAAAGGAAGGATACAGAGTATAACCCCAGAAGATTGGAAAAAGAATGCAACCATGTCGATCGCTTAAGAGACAAGTTTTGGCATGCTGATAGATTGTATGAACTTGAGGAACAGGAATTAGTAATTTCATTAGGTGGAGAAGATAGTGACAACGAAAGTGATGACAACATTTTCAGCGACAATGAAGAATTTGACAACAACGACAGCGAAACAATGTCTGGTGTTGAGGCTTTTTAAAAAATTAATAGACCACTTTTGAAAATGACAGTACTTAATTGTTTTAAATTAGAATTTTAATGTTAAATACCTGCTAATTAAATGGCTTGAAAATTATTTGATTTTAATTTATTATACTTACCCCAGAATAGAAACTACTAAAAAAAGCATTTCTAACAACAAACTTTTATACTTAATATGGTTTCTTGCATTTACTTTTTCCAGTATAAAAGCGTTACATTGATATACACAAATAGTTTTATTTTTAATAGGAATGTATTTTTTATTTTAAATTTATTTTAAGGCGTTGTATAGAAGTATAAAAATAAATTGGCGCACAAAAAATATATTTAATTTTTGCATCTCGATTTTTTTGCTATCTCTCCATATTGCATGACGTCATCAAGCCAGGTTCGCAGATATTTCCGACAGGTTATACATGGTGCCCTCGTGGCGTCGCGTCGTGTCTCGCGGCCTTCGTTCACTCTCAGAAAGCGTGTCGGTTTACTGCGTTCGAGTCAAAGGGTTTCATGAGTCTCGCGATGAAAACGAGAGCGCGCCTGTACACGTTTAGTTGCCCGCAAACTGCGTTCGTGTGAAGTGGTGCTGCATGCTGCGTGTGACAATGATGTGGTCTAATGCATGTGAGTTAGAGTTTTTAGAAGCCTACCAAACGGAATCACTATTATGGAATCAAAAGGATGTCAGATACAATGATAAGCAATTATTACACGACGCTTGGTTGTGTATAAGCAACGATTTAGATATCCCCGTTGAAGAATTAAAATAAAAAGCGGGACTCACTGTTGGCTGCGTACCGGAACCACAGAAGGAAAATTAAATTATCCTTGCAATCCGGAGTTGGTGCTGGATCTGTTTTCTATCCGATTTCATTTGCGTACGACTTTAAGGATTCATTCTTGCACGACGCAGTTACCAGCAGAAAAACATTAAACACAGATACACAGGTAACCAAATATTTATTAAATGAAACTAATTTTTACGGATTTTATCGCGTTTAATTTAACTTTTTAATTCCCGACGTTTCGGGTGCTTTACAGCACCCATGGTCACGGGGGGGACTGAGATGTTTGACATTCCGATGTCACACTTAGCCCGGCTACCTTCAGTTTTTAATTAATTTTGGTTCGATCCCCGTCCCCGTGACCATGGGTTGCTGTAGCACCGAAACGTCGGGAATTAAAATAGTAAATTAAACGCGATAAAACTGTAAATAGTTTTATTTAATTTAAAAGAGTTTATTGTACAATTAAATGCCTTAAATTTACATGTAAGGTAACAGTACCTTCCAGCACATATTTCCAAATATAATTTACTAAAATTTTGCACTCTTACAACATCTGGACGCATTGAAGGGATCACTTATCGAGATTTCTGAACAATTTCAAACTCAAATGCAGGAATATCGGCGAGAATTGGCAAAAAATAATCCGACTGCGTCATCCACTTCTTCCCTTTGCAGCTGATTTAAATAATTTTATAAAAAAATCATCTTAGCTGCACTAACCACACTATATAATCAGGTTGATCAACTTGGACGAGAGCTTGATCACAGTAAAACAAGACGCCGAAGAAAGATGATTCTTTTACATGGCATTCCTGAGGAAAAGTCTAAGAATACTGCTACAATTGTTAGTACGCTTATTTGTACAAAGATGCAGACTTCAGTATTGCAGCTATTAGCCGTTGCCATCGCCTCGGACGGTCTTCTAATATATCACCTAGGCCCATAGCGGTTAAGTTCCGCGAAACCCCAGTTCGTGATAAGGTGTGGTACTCAAAAACCGAACTGAAAGGTACTGGTATCACTCAGTCAGAATTTCTTACTAGGAGTCGGCACAAAGTATTTTTGGAGGCTAGATAAAAATTTGAAATCACTAATTGCTGGACGCAGGACGGCGTCATCCATATTCTCTCTTCTAATTATATACGACAACAAGTTGAAAGTCAGGCCGATCTTGAAGCAATTTCAGCTGCTGCCTCCCCATCTCAAACAAATGTGGTAAACAAGACAGAAGATTAACTTAAATTAAAAATGTGCATACTTCTAAAGAGAGTACAATATCTACCATTTTCTTTCTCAATAATTGAACCTGATTTTTTTTCCAATAGATTTTTTTTTCCTATTTAGGCACATAATTTACTTAACGGGCCTACCACACGCTCAAATATCACCACAGTTTTACCTGCGCAGGTCGGCTTGTTCACGGAACACCGTGCGTGTGGTTGGTAAAACTGTATACCGCGCAAACCCCACGGCGCGGCCTGCGCATTTTCCGACTTGCTTGAAAGATTGCCTGCGCAAGCCCGGCCTGCGCGTACTTACCTGTGCGTGCGGTTGGGCGTTCAGTGTTCAAGCCGCAGTCGAGGTTAGTTGACGCTCGGTGAGGTACGTGGTCGTCCGTCGCAAAATGGCAATTTGTGCGCATATCGCCAGTTTATCACTGAATTAATAGCTTTATAAATCTTTACCTGCATTGTGGAAAATTAAGTCGAAGGATTATTCCGACCGAAATAAAAAGAATGCTGCCTATGAGAAAATGGTGAATAAAATGAAAGAGATAAGAACATAAACTATATATAGGTATTTACTAGCTAATATAATAAATAATATTTTTCTTACCCAGCTAGTTAGTTCTAGTTTTTAACTCTGGTTTTGTACATTTACCTAGTATCTATTTTTAATTACAAACTTTTATTTAACTTGTATGTATGTATGTGTGGGTCAAATCACAGAACAGACGAGTCCCGGCCTAGTGGGTCAAATCATGTAAGCTAAATCTGAACCACTTCCTATCATCCGATTGAGCTGAAATTTGGCACACCTACGTAACCAGATGACAATGCAATAATATGGTATCACGGAGCTGATCTGATGATGGATCTCAAAGGTTCAGGTCATCTCCTAAACTACGCAGTGGAAATCCATCGTGTTTGGGCTCGTTGGATTTGTCTCGACAAGTATATAACCCTAAATGGTGTCCAGAGTCTCATGATGGAGCTGGAATGTGGCCATAAATAGCATCTCTTGCGTCGTTTTAATAAAAGCTTTTTTTTTAATTACCTAGAGAGGAGTTTATACATTTTTCCCTTACCCGTTGCATTTGTCAATAATTTTTGTATCTATTCTTTTTAGGTCGAACCTGAAGCTACGAAAGATACAGTAAAGAAAAAAATAAATTCTTAGAAGTTCCTATAGGAAAGAATTAAAAAAAGTGGATGCTTCCATGAGATCTGGTGCTGCCACAGACGATATATATAAACCATCGTTATGGTATTTTCACCTGCTGGATTTTTTAAAGGATCACGAGACGCCCAGACAGTCAATGTCAAATTTTGATGACACAGTTTCCCAGGTATAATAAAACAACTTTTTGTTTGATTAGGACTTTTATTTTAGAAAATTTCTATTATGTATCAGTAAAAAAATTATATAGTATTTATATTGCACATTCTATTCTGCCATGGCACAGTGCCTTCGTTATTAAAATAATTTAAAAATTCTTCTCTTGTCGCTTTGGCATCGTTAGAAATATTTCTGTAATGTCCTCTCTGTAATTCCATTAAAGTTGTATCTGCTCTTAAACCTAACGTTAAAGTACCTTCTGTTGTATCTTCCATATCCAAGGAACTAATTGGGGTATAAGTGGTAGAGTATTTTTTTCTCAAAAAATTATGGAGCACACAACATGTCATAACCACAATGTCTATATTTTTGGGAGCCAAATTTATACTAGTATGAAAAATTCTGAACCTAGATGCTAATATGCCGAAAGCGTTTTCTACGATGCGCCTAGCTCTTGACAAGCGATAATTGAAAATTCTGCGCTCATTTGTTAGTTCCCTTTGATTAAACGGTTTTAGAAAGTTAGGGGTTAAAGCAAAGGCTTCATCACCTATAAACACGTAGTTAAGAACTTTATTAGAATTATTTAATTGTTCTGGCTCCGGAATGTGCAATGACTGATTATTCAATTTTTCGTAGAATTTCGTATGCTCAATTACACCCCCGTCGGAAATTCTTCCATTTATGCCAAATTCGCACACGATGAATTCATAATTAGCGTTTACTACTGCCATCAATACCATGCTGTGAAACCCTTTATAGTTATAAAAATAGGAACCACTTCCTGGCGGTGGTATTATTTGTACGTGCTTTCCGTCTACCGCTCCCAAGCAATGAGGGAAATTCCATTTTTGTTCGAAGTCTTGTGCTATTTGTTTCCATTCTTCTTGTGAGTTTGGTACCTGTAACATATTTTTTTATTTCAGGATGAATCGAATTCAACGTTAAGTTCACCTCCTCCTCGCTCTCGTTCTCCTCAGGAAGCTATACACTCAGATAACTCTTTAGCCCCTCCATCTTCACATAGTACTGTACCACCAACTACTCCACCTACTCCGGATATCCGCTCTTTACCACCTCGACGAATGAAAAAAAGGGCTATGGATGATGACAACAATATAAATGAAGCAATACTTAACGTGGGAAATTGTATCACTAAGTGGTCACAGCCACAATCCTCAGACAGACATGATATTTTTGGCCAAAACGTTGCTTATAAGTTGAGGAATATGTCAAATGAGCAGCGTATTTATGCTGAAAAATTAATAAATGAAGCAATTTTCGAAGGGGAATTAGGAAACTTAAATCGTCATTGTTCGATTTTCATACCATGTAATACTAACATTCCTTTACATGTATCAGGAATGAATAATAATATAACACAGCCTCGGAATATAGGCGGTTTTCAGAATCAAAGTCGGATTTTTAATAGTTCACCAGACGCTGAAAATCTGCAGCCAAATATCGGAAAAACAACATCAGAATCACGCAATACGGGCGATAGTTTTCAGAATCAGAATTTGATTTTTAACTCTGTACCAGACGCTGAGGATCTGCAGCCAAATATTGGTTCTTATATGTCTAGAAATACAACACCACAAACACGCAATATGAGCGAAAGTTTTCAGAATCAGAATTTGATTTTTAACTCTGTACCATACGCTGAGAGTCAGCAGCTAACTGTAGATTCTGCCAGAAATTTTGAGTTAACTTATGTGCCATAAATAATACATAGCTGTATATAACTTTTAATTTTAATTAATAATTTATGGCTGTAGGATCTCATAATAAACTATTTTTAAATAAACATCATTGAACTTACCTTCATGTATTAATTTTGTAAAACCTTGTAAATAGCTCCATGTGTCCGGAATAATTTCAGATAAAGCTTGTTCAAATTGCTGTAGAAAATCTCAAATCTTGGTATGATCTTCCAGTAGCCAGGAACCTTAAAGTTGCGGTCAGTCTTTCATGGGGTGATATGCTCTAACGCATGACCGTATTTTGTCGTTGAATGTGAGGCGTAACCAAACTTAACATTTCACTATAAGCATTCTCATTCATCCGTAAATAATTTCGCCAATCGCTTGGATCATCTCTTAAATCCTTGAGCAAATTTATATGTGTATGAATTTTCCTATTCAACAGCCATTTCTTTGACCACTTCGATCGTTTATGCTTTGACTTTTGGTCTGCCTTTTTTTTCATTAATAAACACTTAAAAATAATAGCAGAAGAAACAGCTCTTCACTGGGAAACATTGTTTCCACGCCGACGATTTTAACGAGAATGTGGCTTGCGCGTACTTAACTGTGTCGTGTGGTAGCTACGTCCGTGTTCAGTCTTTCCGTACGAGAAGCTTGCGCAAACTAAACTGTGATGATACTTGCGCGTGTGGTAGGCCCGTTAATTATTTTTCATTTTACTGCATTGATTGCATGTTTTTTCTACTCCAAATTAATCCTAAATTAAGTTGCACGACTCAATCTGTGAATGTTATGTACACTTGTTATTGATATGCATATCAGAAAATATAAAAGTGTGTATGCTTTGGTGACAATGTCATATATGTATATAGTAGTGTACTTGTTAAATAAATAAATAAATAAATAGACGATAAAGTTGCCCCTCGTCCGAAGAGGGCAGTTAAAAAGTAAATTTATTTTGCAATTAATTATATTTTTCTTAATATGTTATTCTCATGTTTGGATGGATATACATGGATACTGTTTTACTTTACTTTGGTTTTGCCGTTCATTACTTGCATTTTTTTTAAGTTGTTAACTTGTTACCTACTTTATAAGTTTGCATAAGTAATCACCAATAACCATAAACATTTTTTGTACATAAGTTCAATATAAAAAAGTCATAATATGGTTTAAGTAATTGAGAGCATAATGATTTATTTTATATTTTTATTGTTTATAACTTTAAATATAGTGGTGGTGATTTTAGACTTTTTGTCAATACGGTCCTTACAACCAAAGAGTTAATAATCAATATACCTACTATATTTGTTTATGCCAGGCTTCTAGTTAGTTTGTGATGCCAGCTTATTAGTTTGTGTTTATGACTATTGATGGCTACCATAGATTTAGAAAGTATATTCTAAGTCTATTGTTAGCAGTACACTTTGGCCGAACGCGCTCGCCGAGTGCGTTCGGCCAACGTGTACTGTACACACCGTTTTGTGTGTATTTGGCGTTTGCGGCCAACACTCGCCGACATGCCGAATAGTGTCGGTTTTCCGTGCACAAATCAAAGAAATTTGGCGCAAGCCGCAAACAGCGATCACACGTTGGCCGAGTGTTCAGTTCATAGTTACGCGTCGGAGTAGACTGTAGTGTCGGCTTAATAAAATTGTTTCACGAACATGGCGACATGGACTAATGAGGAAAAATTTAGGTTCATTGATTATTATTGATATTTGAGAAGCGTCAGTAGCCTAATGGCCGGGCGCGGACCGCGAACTTGAAAGGTCATGGGTTCGAATCTGCCATTCGATCTTCGTGAACCACTTCTAACACAAGCATTTTTAAGCTTACCAGAAGTAGTTAAAGGGAATATTAGTAATGTTTAATAGTATTACTAGTATTTAAAAATATATCACAATGAATCAGTTATATAGAACCCCAAACATGAGCTACATAAAAATAAAACCAGAGTAAGTAACTTGCCTAACTGCATTAAATAACACATGTTAAGTTGCGATTTCAGACTACCTATCTAATGATAATTATTATTATAAATTATCTCTGAGTTTATGTTTCAGGGATAATGTATTTAGAGCTTCTTTTAGGCTATCTTTTATTTTGAAAGAACGCCCAGCGAAGGGCACGGTCAGCTAGTAGATCCTATATGATTTCTTTTTCCTTTTGAGGTCGGAACACTAAAAGGACAAACTGGTCTTATTATGTGTAGTTTTTTTTCGTTCACTCTTACGAGAGTGAAGCTTGTGCTACACGGTTTAAAAACAGGGTTTCAAACAGAGGTTTAAAACAGTGTAGACAGTGGTTTTAAACCTAATTTAGTATGACCTCTAAAATGGTATGGTAGAGAGGCGCATGTTGCAAACCAATGCTGAGGTTTGGAGCTTGTTGAACTGTTCTATTGTAGTCTGTAAGTATACCTACCAAGTACCTATATTTTTAATTTCAGGTTAATGGTGCTTGGAGTAGAATAGCAGATTATATGAATATTCCAGTAACCCGGGGACCCTTTTACTGAAAAGAGGCATTCCATCTTATTCCTCAAGGCTTACAACGCATCTGCATTTTGATTCGTTATCGAGGATAAATTTAGATGTCTATGGGCCACAGCAACCACTTACCATCAGGTGGACTGTGTGCTCGTTTGTCACCCTATTTATATATATGAAAAAAAAAAACTGAATTAAAAAAAGAAGGAGTCATTAATGGCAACATACAGTACTCTGTATGTTGCCATTAATGACTCCTTCTTTTTTTATTGCATTAATTTGTTTTACATAAATGGACTGGATTTTCGCGTTTTGAGTACATCGCAAGAAGAAAATCCAGTCCATTAAATCCGGCATGGGTGAAAATAAGTATTATAACCCAATTTGGCCGTTCTACGAGCCTATAGACAACTTTTGAATGATGTGTATGTAAGTAAACAACACATTTATTATAGGTACACAAATTTTAATTACTTTTATTCTGTTTGTACAAAATAATTCATTAACCCATTTACGCCTGCTGTACCCATTTGTGCCACTTTTTAAGTACCCACATTTTTTACTTATTATAGCTAGCTTTTGTTTGTAGGCGAATTTGTAGTACCAAAGAGTGTGGCTTTGTAATACAAGTTAGTTTTGTGATTTAAGAGAAAAGTTTGTGGTTTTATTTACATCATTGACAAATTAGGTGTTTGACCAAAGGTAAGTTATTATTTTTTATATTTACATTGGTATTTTATTTTATTTTTTATATTTTCACTTGGCCATAGTTTTTACTACCAAATAATGCTATTATATCGGGTATTTTCCGAGATTTGACCATAAATGGAGGTATTTTAGTATGGTGTCCCCGAATGGGTCCAATGGGCTGATTGATAATATATTTTGTTTGCTATCACAGATTTTGTTTCGGCGTGAACAATAACTGAGTAATGGTTTGATGTTATAAATGACTATAGAAGTCTCGAGGAAGCCATTGAAAACATTTTGAATGAAAAGGATGATCCTGATAGGTTATATGATATATTGGTCATTCCTCCAGACCCCAGTGTTCTCCGAGAAGAAGAAGGTGATAAAGATGATGTCTTTTTTTTGATGATGTTCCGCGTGATATTCCAGGTAGAGATGAAGTGTTTGAATCCAGGAACAAAGATAAATGGGATATGCAAAATCACGTAGGAGTAAGTGTGATGGTTTATATGTTGTCATGCCCTCAACGGTAAATAATGTTCAGAATCGAAGGGAAAACGATGTAAACGAGCTCAAGCACTAGCACCAGTCAACATTTCCAAAAATATGTATGATGTGGAGGTTTTTTACATGACCGTTGTGTACACAAACTTATACTCGTATTATGCCGCACAACACAACAACCATGACTTCCAAATAACGGTTGATGACCTCAAATTATGTTTTTGAATTCTACTTTTGCCTGGATATTACTCACTTCCACGAGAACTGAGATATTATTGGTCTCTAGATGAAGCCTGCAATGTTACCATTGTATCAAAAGCAATGTCAAGAAAGCTGAGTTAATCAAGCTGACCAGTCAGTCGCAATATAGTGAAGAGCTATAAGAGGCAAGAAATGGCGGTGGATTCTGTTCACCTACTGCTTAATTTGACTGTAGCTAATAGAATAGAATATAATAGAATAGAATGATTTTATTCAATATTGATTATTACATAATACTTATTGAAAGTCATTTTTATTTACCACTGGTTCGGAAAATACCTCTGTCCTGGGAAGAACCAGCAAGAAACTCAGCAGGACTTTTTTAACAATAATTTTGTTTATACAATTTTAAATGAATTTTCATAGAACCAGCATGGTGGCGATCACCCTAATCCCAGGGTTATTTTCATTCATGTATTCCTTGATATTATAATAACCCTTTTGTACAGTTTTCTTTAATAAAACTTTTAAACTTGTTTACTGACAAACTTTGAACATGTTAACAATGCTTAGCGTATCCATGTCCTGGCCACTGAAAACAAACTAGAACAGCTCCAGTTTTGCCGAAGTATTGCCCGTTTCTATTTGAGGACTGTAGGCACTGAAAGACTCGATGAAAGGTGTCGTAAACCTTCTTCATTGGTGCTTAGTATGAGTCTTGATGGCGTTGGACACTTCCCCCAGAAACTGTCAAGCCAGCTACAATGCATGGAATGTCACATGAATGCATATTGGCTATGTAGTAAATAAATCAAAACATTGTGCAGCAAAAAAAGAAGTTTTGAAAAACACGACACATAACCCATTGGCCCCATTCGAGAACGGCGTTTTTTTATTTATAAGGAAGTTTTTCCTTTTTCTTTTTTGTAATAAAATACCTTACTAGCCTCCAACAGTTACGTTACTAAAGTTTTTTTCAAAATTTTGCTTGTAGTTTGTAATTGGGTCCAAATAGGTTAAATCCAACCGCATACCTAGGTTGCTGTTTGCGTAGTCTACGTGGCACATTTTGTAATGGCAATAAAGCACTATCTCTATTTTCGTTTGTCCATGAACCTGGTCGTACTAGTTCCCCGTTAATGAAAGTATCAAATGAACCTGGGGTGTATAAATATTCCGCGATGAACTACTGTATCTCAAAAGTTATAAAAGTAGACAAGACATTGAAATAATAGAGGCTCGTAAAGGGGTTTCCATAGCTATAGCTTTTTAAAATTCGAAACCTGTTGGATAGGATGCCGAAAGTATTTTCTACTTTTACACGAGAACGCGACAATTGAGGCAAGTCTACTACTACTTCTCTGGCCTTCTTTAAAGCCTTATACCATTCATAAGCCCTTGTTTTCGATATACACGATTCGCCGTAGATATTTCGCAACATTTTTAGTGATTCACCACATGAAATATCATTCGAAACATTAAAATTTAAAGCACACTCTTTGTTCAACAATATTTTCCAT
>JAGSMP010002745.1:0-13177 GCA_029286625.1 Parnassius orleans
ACTACTTCTCTGGCCTTCTTTAAAGCCTTATACCATTCATAAGCCCTTGTTTTCGATATACACGATTCGCCGTAGATATTTCGCAACATTTTTAGTGATTCACCACATGAAATATCATTCGAAACATTAAAATTTAAAGCACACTCTTTGTTCAACAATATTTTCCATTGTAAAATCGCCGATAACTCAAAACTATGACCAACAAAAGTGTAGTTTAAAACAAATTAAATGACAGATCCCGCTCAAACTTTGCGCGCTAAATCAGTACAGTGCTACCAACATGCAGTAAAAAATTAGAACGACCTCTTTTACGCGGGTCTTTTTATTGACATATTCCTGATACTTTTACACAGAGTTGTATATTTATTTTACTCGACTGTGTGATGCAAAGGAGGGCAATGTGCTTATCAGCGTGTATATATAAGGTCGGGGGAAAAATTTCTTCGTATTTTATATACAAATTCAAGACATTTTTTTTTTCAAAGTTTAATTACATTTAATTATAATATATATGTGCTATATTGTTGGATAACTTGTTGCCATCTTGTAGGTAGTGACATAGTCCCGTTGCTGTAGAAATCTTGGGATTTTTGATCAATAAATGCAACAAGTAGTTTTGACAGTCATCCCTGTTATGTGTTAACCTAACACTATCCAAAGAATTCTGAAGAAACCGAAACAGGTGTAGATCTGAGGGTGCAAGGTCAGGACTATATGGTGGATGCGTTAACACATCCCAACCAAGATCTCTCAAGTTTTGCTGAGTGGCCAAATATGTGTGGTCTGGCGTTATCATGATGAAAGAACACTCCTTATCTGTTGATCAATTCCGGCCGCTTTTTCTCAATTTCTTGCTTGAGCCTCATCAGATGTTGGAAATAGAGATTCGAATCGATGGTTTTGCCGAGCGGTAAAAGCTCATAATAAACGATGCCTTCCAATCCCACCATACACACAGCATCACCTTATTGCTTGTTAATCCGAGTTTCACTACAGTCTGTGGAGCTTGACTACCCTTTGACCATGATCTTTTTCGCACGTCCTTATCGTTGTGATCCACTTTCATTACCAATGATCGATCTTTTCAAAAATGGTTCAGTTTTATTACGTTTCAATAGAGAATCGCAAATGAGTACACGATTCATTAGTTTTCTTTCAGTGAGCTCGTGTGGTACCCAAATATCGAGCTTTTTTGTATAGCCAGACTTTTTTAAATGGGTAAAAACTGTTTTGTGGTCAATCCTCAATTCCTCGGCTATGTCGTTACTACTAATATACCGATCTTGCTCCACTTTTTCAAAAATGGCATCGATTTTATCCGTATGAGGGCGACCAGAGCGAGCTGCATCTTTGACATCAAAATTCGCGGTGTGAAAACACTCCAACCAACTTTGTGCTGCTCTTAGTGACACTGCATTAGGTCCATAAACGTCACAAATTTTTTTCGCGGCTTGAGTCGCATTTTTACCTTTTTTGTAATAAAACTTCAGAATGTATCGAATTTCTTCGTTAGATTCACTCAGTTTGGCGGACAGAAAAACAATTGAAAAATGGCGGGAAAGCGATTTTTACTTTTTATTTTTCTTTTTCTTAGTGTCCTTTATGTATTGAAACCAGCCAGATACAATCAGTACAACCAAAGAGAATTATTCTTCAATTTTCTACAAACAAAATACGAAGAAACTTTTTCCTGACCTATTATTATGTATGTTCATTTGTGGCGCTCTAGACACCGTCCGATTTTGATGATGCTTACGTCAATCGATTTGTCACTAAAGTCATGAAAGTAATCAAAATTCAATTTGGCGACAACCAGACCCCATATTGTGAAAAAGTAAAAATGAAAGTGGACGAACATTGTCAAGTGGGGTATCGTCATCGAATCATCTTATCTTATCTTATCAGCCCATAACGTCCCACTGCTGGGCAAAGGCCTCCCCAACCTCTTTCCACCTTTCACGGTTCTGTGCTATGGAGGACCAGTCTTCCATGAAGGAGTCCAGTTCATTCCGCCATCGTTTTCTGGGTCTGCCTCGGGGTCGTCTGCCATTTATAGGAGTCCACCGAGTTGTGATTTTGGCCCAAAATTCTTCTGACATACGGCAGACATGACCGGCCTAGTCCCATTTTAGTTTGGCGGATTTACGGGAGACGTCAGTGATTTGGGTTCTGGAGCGCAGAATGGTATTTCTGATGCCGTCTGTTAGTCTGACACCTAGCATGCTGCGCTCCATTGCTCGCTGACACACCCCGAGATCGGACCTCTGCTGTTTGGTGGAGACCAGGTTTGGGCACCATATGCCAAGACGGGAAGGATGCACATGTCCATGAGTTTGCGTTTAAGGGATATTGGTGCGTCGCCGTTCATTAGATGTTTTAAGGCCCAATAGCTCTTCCAGGCGTTTTCTGTTCGTCGGGCGATCTCTTTTTCTTGCCTTGTCTGGAAAGAGACTATTTGCCCCAAATAAACATCTCATGAACATTTTCAACCTCCACGTCATCTATATGTATCCTGTGCTTGACATAGTTTGTCATTAACTTGGTATTTTCCATATTCATCAAAAGTCCAACCTCCAGGCTAGCTGTTCGTAGCTCGTTGAGCATTTCTCCCAGTTCGTTGGCCTCGGCCAATGTCATCGAATAAGTCTTTGAAAATAATCTTCAGGTTTTCTAATCATTTTCATTTTTAATGACAATTTAGGATCTATAACGATTTAATGTTTGTTAGCAAACATTATCACTTAAATTTTCAAAACTTATAATGAACATGTGATAAAGTTCTTATATAATCGTATAATAGGTCTTATTAGTAATTTTTTACGCAGTCGAGTTTTTTAAAACAATATTTAAACATTAGACTGAATGTTGACATAAAACATTAAAAGTGGAATGTTTGTGCCTTAAGGTGGTTTACGTTTCACAGGTTTAAATTTAAAACTAAATGTTACTTAAAATAGTTTAAATTAAACTTTTTACCGTATGGTCGTGTCCCGAGCGCGCTGCGAGCTCTAATTTGCATTCCGTTTATTTATTAACGAGACGTTAACCTGCACTGGCTTCAGAACGTGGGCAATTGACGCTACTTTACTTGTGGTGCCAGACTTCTCTACGCAATGCGAAATTGAAGGCATCGGTCGTTATAAGCCTGCTTAATCTATACATATAAATAAAATTGAAGTGTATGTATGTAATATTGAAATAAATTACTTTTATTAAGCTGTTTACAATGGGATTTGATGCAAGACACAAATAACCATTTTTATAACTTTTGTCTAGCTGTCTGTTCGGGCTAATCTTCAGAATGGCTGAACCGATTGTAAGGAAACTTTACGGACAAATAGATAGCAATACCAGGAAGGATTTGTGCTATGGTGTGATAGGTGGCATACATCCACTTTGATCACCGTTATATAAGCTACGTAATTTACGAAAATTGTCATAGCACTAGCATTGTAAGAGAAATCAAAATGAATAATTTATCGTATCTGCTATAAACAGAATAGTTTTCTAAAATACGCTGATTGTCTTACTGTTTGCTTTGTCCATCTCATGAGTATGTACATATACCCACTATTATATTCTACGATATTTAGTTTAAAAAACTCATCGCGATATGTGCTTGCTTCAAACTTTTTCCTTTAGATTTAGATGAAAGCGATATTACATATTGCTATTCACCAGAGTAATATTATATTTAGTTTATTTTAGATTAAGATAAGCATCTTTTCTTTGTTATCATTTTAAATTTCTATAACATCATTGGATTTATATATCATATAGAAGTTTGCCAAATCCAAATTTCTTGCATACTTGATTATAATAATAATCAGAGATTTTTATTACAATATTTTAAAAGCACAGAATAAATAATAGTAGTACGTACTAAAAGTAAGTAGAATGTAATATTTATACTTAAATACGTCCTGAACTTTATGGAGTAACCTGAATGATGATATGATGATCATATGAGCATTATGAGTCGTGCACTTTTGGATTTTCCAAACTTTTTTTTAAATTGAAGTTTGACATAAAATTATCGGAAAATTGGAAGTATAATAAGGTTATTAGTGAAAACTTGTGTGTATTTAAACTACTTTAAAAATCCGTATAATCATGTTATACGTAATTTTTTTAATGCGCTTAGGGCATGCCCAATTGGATTCACCAATATTTTAAAATATTGCATGTAAAAAACAGTACACGTTAATGTAAAAGGAAGAAAGCTATTCTTCAGATCGCGCACAAATCGTTTTAATTCTGCCTGCGAATTTTAGCAAATTAACTTTGTTATATTTAATAGTAATTCATATATAATAAGTTTAACAACTGAGTATTAAAGTTAAAGTTACAGCTTATATACGTCCCACTGCTGGGCACAGGCCTCTCATTTCTGAGAGGGTTTTAGTGCAAGGAAATGTCCGTTGCACTACCCTAATGCGCGTTAGCAAATTTCACGTCTTCGAAATATTTTTTTCTTATTTCCCAGACATGCAAGTTTCCTCACGTTTTCCTGAATGACGACCATGTGGTAAATCAGCACTTAAAATTTTATATTTTTATTGACGAATCCTAGGCAGAAATGACATTCTACCACCTAGAACCTATACTACCACCTATTTTCCACTTAATACTTCTACCACCTGGGTAGTAATTGTGAATAAATAAGTCTTTTGACTATAGCATATAAACTATGCTATAGTCAAAAGACTTATTTATTCACAACACACTTACGTTTTGTTTACGAAAATAAATTAACGTAACCTATAATAACATTATTTAAAACAACTTAAAACCGACTTAAATTATCATCAGATTTAAATAAAAATTATAAATAACCTCCCTAGAAGTAGATTTTATTTTTATTTTAAGTCATCTTTAAAAAAAAAACAAAAATCAACGTAAGTGATGTTGGCAGTTAAATTATGGGTGCAGCACGCACGGGTCGGCTCGACTACGGACGGACCACTCTCGCACAGAATACCTGTGTCAAGCAGCAGGATAATGCTGTTGTTGTTGTTTGTGTGTTTTTAGTGTAAAATAAAAGTTTAAAGCTATGTTTCGTATGGTGATTATAGAGAACCAGAGACACTTTTACTGGTATTAAGGCATTCCATCTTAGTCCTGTTCATCTTAAATTGCTGATAGATATAGGAGATAATGGACCGTAGAATCCACTTACTATCAGGTGGACTGTGTTCTCGTTTGCCATTTGTGCTGAAGTATTAATACCTTGCAGTTGTGGCTCTACCAGTAGCTGATTCATTAGCACCTCACGTCCTTATTTTCATACCATATGGAACTTTAATGAATTACACATTGTAATAAGTTACTATATCCGCAACTTGTTCACGAACCGAACTTATATTATATTAAGTGAACGAACGTGCCGGGGGAGCAGGGAGTTGTTGGAAAAGCACTTAATTATTTAGCACTACGATACGAAACGCCTGGAGACAAATCTGTGGTTAATCCCATTTGTAGGGAGTTTGGGAAAGTGAAAACAGTGTAGTTGGAATTTTAGATTAAATTATGCAAACATAAATTTGTTTGGATAGTAACGCGATATAGCACAACTGTGACCGATATATATCCACTAGCTCTTTACATATTATGATACGGGTAGTGCCCGAGGGACGGCTGAAATTATGGTTATCAGGTGTTTTTGGGTAAGGTTCGAAAAATATGTAAAGTATGTCGGAGCGTTTATAAAATACCGGTTGGATCGAGGTGGAATCGAGGGTATATCGAGAAACGCCCACTCGTTGTTCAGTATAAAGTTCACTGTAGGCGCCGTGCGAGAGAGATTCCGCTTAAGTCATTCTACGAGTGTGGTCATTCTACTAGTGCTAAGATAGTGTCGTGGTTCTGTTCGTTGTTGCAATTCTTCTAATGCAGGCAAGGAGTGTTGCTGAGAGGCTGCCCCGTGTTACACTGAGATAAGTAGTGTTGCTGTTGCCTTGCATACTTTGGTGTTATCATGTAATTACGTACCTCACGTTACACTGGTGTGTGATCGTGGCGGGGACGCGTTATGGTGTGGTCTAACTGTAATTTCACTATACTGAATGTATAGTGCGTTACGTTTGCCTTATTACTGATAATAATTAATTGCGTAAGCAAGAGAGTAAGTTGAACAACCGCTCTCACACTTTTATTATTTTTAATAATTAACGCTATCCTAATATATTCCGAGATCAAAATTGGGATCCTCTTCTGAATCTCCGACATCAGAAGTAGGATAAAGTACCTGTTAACGTCCACATATAACCTTCGAATAGTGTGAGGGTTATTACGTAGGTGAAAGACTAAATGACGTACCTCGCGTTTTGTTTTTATGTTCAATGTCATAAATCAAGTTTGTTGTCGTATTTACGACATTGACGTACCACTAAAATGTAAAGTAAAAGCTTAAAGTCAAATGTTTTGAGTAAGAAGTTCTCTCTCTCTTTGTTTGATTCATATAAGAGGTACCCGCAAGTACTTTTGATATTCCTTAACGTACCCAAATATGTTCACAAATGTCGAAAGAAATGTTGGAGGTATTTTAGTAATGTTATAATTTGATAGTTTATGCGAAATATTATTTACATGTGGTACATTTAAAAGTTCGAAATGTTTAAACGATGTACCGAAAAAAAAATGTTTAACTTTAACGTACTATGAATTAAAAACACTTAAGCAGTATTTTTGTATTCTAATGTGTAGAAAGTGTGACAATTTAGTCAGAGTGTTATGTAGTCGACAAAATTGAGATTTAATGTTGAGGGTTTAGTGGAAGGCGTGGTGCTGTGGCGCTCGCTCTTGAGTGGAAGTAAGCTGTCGGCTTATGACGCCGCGGACAAATTAATTCCCGCTGCTATCGATCACCATTTGATACATGAGGAAAGTAAATTTATCCTAAATATCGTCTTAAAATATTTTGTAAGAATAAGTGTTTAACTCTTTAATTGGTTGAGAAAAATGCCGGAAAACCAAAGTATAACTGACAAAATTGAAGTAGGGCAAATTATTTCTGACATTGAAGAGAGTATTTAAGTTTAAATGAGGATCGGACCGTACCAGAGGTTGTCGTGTAGCCATAGCTCGGTGGAAATCGGTGTCTACTAACTTAGCAGTCCGTGAGTACGCGGTAAGCAGTCAACTCTGGTGGAAGTCTGGTTTCAGTGGAAACCATGGAGTCCAGGAGAGACTCGGCGTTCCCATGTGGGGTTCGCATAAAGGAAAGATGAATGACTGGAGGTTACTGGGCTATGCGTAGCCGTGACCACATGTAAAGCTTAAGTGTTTTTATTTGGTGAGAATAAGTCTCTCGTGAGTAACATTAACTAACATTTTTAAGTAACATTTATTTAAAAATTTCTGTATTTTAAATTTATGTAAAGGCAAGTCAAGCATTGGATCAGGTATTTTGTTGGAAAATCGAATGCTTTTTCCTGAGCAACCTTTTGAATCGACTAACGGGTCCATACCGAGTTACCAAAGTGTTACCAGGTGATCGGTACGAGCTGAAGTTATTATCTGGAGCTAGAGGCAAGACTACCCAGGCCGCAGCTCAGTATATGGTGCCCTGGAAAGGCGAATGGTGTCGCGAGAGTAGTGCTGTATTTTTTTTTAAATTAAGTTCAGACTGAATCTTTTTAATGTTTTCTTTTATGTGTTACAGTAGCACGTGTGATGTGACTACGCGTGCGCGAGTGTGAGGCGAGTGTGTGCCTTGCTGGTCGGAACGGACTGCCGGGTCCAGCTGTAGCATGGCCTGGTTTCGGCAGACGCGTATGGTGGGCGCCGTCCAGCAGCGCGCGTATGCTGTACAAGGCGGTGCCTCGGAAGTCTTACACAATGTGTGCGCGGAAGTCGTACACTATGTGTGCGCGGAAGTGTTATACTCTGTATGCGCGGAAGTCGTGTTCTCTGAACATGCATCAGGCTCTGTCATGGCAGGCGCTGTCCTTCATACTTCGTATAGAGATGTATGCATACTTGTGAAAGCAAAGTGCTTTATTATAGTCCGCGGTATGAGAGCATATTTCTATTTGAGGGCCTCGTATGCGTGATGGATGAGAGGATAGGCAACGGTGTATATTGTCTTGATAATTAACAACTTGTTTTTCCTCTGACAAGTATATAAAATTTGACGGCTCTGTGGCGTAGTGGCTTAGCAATGGGTTGCAGCGTTACGGGCCGCGGTTTCGAATCCCGCACGGAACAAGTATTTGTATGGCCTACAAATAATTGCTCCGGGTCTGATTTTTGTCCTTGTGAAATTCATGTATGTAAACTGCCCGCACGATACAGGAGAAAACCCTAGTGTGGAGGTTACGTTAAAAAAAATAAATATCCGCGGCTTTACTTACTGCGCTGATATTAATAGTTCATAACAGTCTATCATAAGTCAACTGCTGAAAATCATCATCATCATCATCATTACAGCCTTTCCCAAGCCCGCTGAACGTAGGCCTCCCCCAAGGAATGACACAAAGCACAGCCCTGAGCCACCTGCATCCATCGACGCATGTCTTCTAGTCTAGGCTGCCCTACATTTCGCCTAACACTACGAGGCTGCCACTTGAGAACATTTCTTTTCCATCGGTTGTCGGTT
The DNA here is from genome assembly GCA_029286625.1 of Parnassius orleans. Taxonomy (NCBI): domain Eukaryota; kingdom Metazoa; phylum Arthropoda; class Insecta; order Lepidoptera; family Papilionidae; genus Parnassius; species Parnassius orleans. Next base: position 8,600 of record JAGSMP010002745.1, read on the forward strand.
CTTCGAGCTATATGGCCGGCCCATTACCACTTCAGCTTACTAATCCGTAATAGGTGAATGTGGCGAATGCTAGAAAAATCATATGGCTTCCGATAGATGGCGGTGTGACGACGAAAAGAAACGAGATGCGTTTACGCCAGATGTAAAACACCCAGACCGGCGACGGGCAGCTTCAAAGGTGCTCACGTCTGGTACTGCAATCATATAAGTTAAAGGTCAACCAGATGATTTAGACAAACCTTAGACTGCACTACCGTTACCGTTACAGCCTATTAAAGCCCACTGCTGAAGATAGACCTCCCCATGGATTCCCTCATAGGGCGGATATTTGCCATAGTTGCCACGCTTGACAACCGCAGTTTTTTTATTATAATTTTGCTGTTTTCACAAAGATGCCGCTGCCAATTTCCTGCCTTATTTTCTCTCTGTCGCCTCTTACGTTTATATTTAATCATAATCATAGTTATTTCAATTACATTATTTGGAATTTACTTAATAAGTATAGAGTAAACCCTTGCTTACACATAATTTATTTAAAACTCTATATACACACATGTTATATATATATACGGACTTAATACCTTAAGCATTCTCTACCAGTTTACCTTTTCGTGATGCAGGGATAGAATGAAGTAGGTGTAAGAAAAAAGTTGATATGAGAAAAGTAAATTTTGTAATACATAGAGCTAGTGATATTTTATATACCATATGCGCATTAGATGATAAATCATTCTTCAGTAACAAATAATATAAATAGTTGAAGTTATGTATAGACAGACATACATAACTTCAACTATGTTTGTTTATGAATAAAATATTTATGAATGTTTTGTTTTGATATTCTTCTGGTCTACTTTCAACCACGGCGACAACTTTCCAATAATCAGGGATATCTTTGCAGGTAGAGTGCTAAAGTGCGCACTGGAACAGACACTTTTTTGCTACCTATTTCGATGTAACGCAGATTTTACAAGATTATTTGACAGGTTTGAATGCACTGTCACAGGGGCGTATAGACTCTGGCCACCTGAAGCTTGAACCTATAATGCCCTGGAAATCTAGCAAGTGTAGTAAAAAGATTTAAAAATCAATATATTATTTGAACGTGACTTTCAGACATCATTTGCATATTTTGAAAAGTTTATGTGTGTCAGAGACAGGGCCTGGACTCCTAGACCCTGTGGTAGATGTGATAGAAAATGCGAAGGATGCAACATCCCTACATAGTGCCAGTGAATCGAGCCGATCAGAAGAACTCGGATGTCAACGATTCGAACCGCTCTGCGCTGGATGCGGTCAAATGGAAGGAGCTGGCACTGGGGTGCTGGCCAGAGATGAAAGTATTCCATGTGAAGCCGAATTTTCACTGTAAAATTTGCAAGCGATGTGCCGACATGAAATACTGCGCTCTACTGAGCACGTCAAGCTTTTAGGGCCAATTTGCCTTCCTTCCAAGGACCACGAAACTGCACACTATTCAATATGTCGACGCCGACGATTTTGATGCTAGCTAAGGCAGCAAGGTGCCTTGAAACTGTGAAGGTGACAAAGGGTTTTTTTTTAGAGATAAACGCGCAGACTCGACTTCAGACATAAGTTTGTTCTGGTAATCGGCGACGTTTTCCCGAGAAATATTGGCACGGCTTGTATATAAAGCATCACCAGTAGTCACATAGCAATGAAAGTTACCAGTTTGCAACACATCATTTATATGCAGAAGAAATAGCGTTGATGATAGCACGCAGCCTTGTGGAACATCAGCCTTAATAAGCATAATCAGAGCATGCGCCGTCTGCTACAACCTTGATGCTCAATCAGCAAGGAAACTGTTGATCAATACTGTAATTTCTCAGGAAGCCCATAGGAATAGAGCTTCGAAGAAGCCTTTGTGCCAGAACCGATCGAAGGCCTTCGCTATGTCAAACTAACGGTCAATGCCTTCCCTTAGACTCTACTACCTACGCCCATCTATAAGTTAGGCAGACCAGAAGATGATCTGATCGACCCGACAAAAACCGTTTACAATAGATTCCATTATTTTTACGAAGGAGGAGGCGGACGGCTTTTTAGGGATTGGGTGGACCACGGTCTTCCATGAATTCAGAACTACACCTTAGGGGTAGGAGTACCGGAAAAGACGCGTTAAAACCGGTGCCAACTTCGGAGCACACGTGTTCAGCACAATGGGTGGGACTCATAAGTTCCATTCGTCTTGTTGACGTCCAGGGAGGATTGCGTTGCAAACCGTGCGCTATGTAAACCGCACATCCGGCATGGAGCAATCACACCGCGGGATGGTCGGCGGTGTGTTCCCCCGTCATCTTGACTTGACAAGGCTGTCTAACGGAACTGACAGAAGTTGCCAAGAGACCAGAATGCACGGGTTCCCGAAGGAAGGCGAACTAGCTTCTCGTCAATTCTGCCGATGTGCTTTGACCTTGCCTTTGCAATGACTTTTTGAAGGACCTGGAGGTGGAATTTTACTTTTAAGAGCGCTGGTGTTTACATCCCGAGATGTTGATGCGTCAGTCTATGCCCGGTAGCACTCTTGCTTATAGTGTGATGCTATTTTACAGGAGCGACCAAACCATGGCTGAGATCTGCCTGATGGGCACCACAGTTGGAATAAAAGTTCCATATCCTGAAGTATCACATCAGCAGCAGAAACAGCAACAACCCTGGGAGTGTCCAGCGAGAAGCAAACCCGCAACGGGGTGTGGATGCAAAGAAAGACCGCGTTCTGTCCCAATCCGCCGACCTGTAATGCCAAATACGGCGGCAGCCTGCAGAATGCTACTGCAAGGGAGCGTGAGTGGCACCACACCGGACAAGACAATGGTCCTAGGTGGGCGTCTTCGAAACCTGATATCCGTCCGGATGAGAGGTCAGCAGAAGGTCCAACAGGAAGGTGCATAATTCTCACATCTGGAATCCGAGTAGGTGAAATAACCAGCTGTAAAACCATATGCCAAGGCAAAGTCATAAACAGATCTCCCGCATGATCGGTTAAACGTAAACCGAGCCATTCGGCGTGGTGGGCGTTAAAATCGCCAAGGATAACGATCTCTGCTGTAGCAAATAATCTGTAGCCATTTGGACGCATTCAATGAGTCTGTTTGTCTGTTTTGGCATTACCGCTATGGGACCAATAGAGGCACCCGTAGACACGGAGATGGTCGTCGCTGTCTACGCGCAGCCATAGGATGGACCTTTAAGACTGCCGAGGCGTTGAAAACAGATGTCTTCTCTGACGCATACGCAAACTCTCAGCCCGGGACCCAAGGGTGTTCTAATTTGTACCCCGGTAGGTCTATGAGAGATATGAAGTATCAGCCTTTAAGCGACACCAGGACAATCGGTCTCGTCGGAATCTCGGTTAAAAGAAAGGTCGGCTTCGTCCCCTCTCCCCGGTATAGCGCGGCAGCCTAAGCACCCACGCTCAGGAAGAGTAGGGTAGCTTCGGCGTGGATGCTCAGCGAGGATTCTCCGTCACCAGGGTGTTGGTACCCTCCTAGGTAGTTTTTGTTTCATTCCGCTACCATTCATGGTATTCTGCGAGGTCGTGGTTTCACCCTGGTTCGAGCCGGCCTATCCGTGCGACAACAAAACCTGCCGCGTGGCTCTACCACTGTTAAAACGTAAACATGGAACAAATTCTATTTACTTTTCTCCCATCATAAATAAATCATCATAAGTAAACAACCGATACACAAAATAAATTATTTTCTTCGTATGAGACAAGTCCTGTCTTAACTAATAAACCAAACACAATAACTGCCTTTCCACCGGGCCTTTTTGCGCTGAATACTTTAATACCGGGTGGGCCAGAAAGGCGTACGATTTTAAAACACTCTTGCGTTTAAAGCTTTAGAGAGGGACTGCGCGGGTGGTGGGGTTAAGTAGCTCGGTTATCGGAAATTTAGTTGCGATGGATCACTTCACCGGAGCGCAACGTGCATTCTGCGTTAAACATTATTACAAAAATCGCGATTCGTGCGCTATTGTTCGGCGTTTATTTCGGCGTGAGTTTGGATTACATGACCCAAATCAGTGTCCGAAGGAAAGTGTGATTCGATCGTGGGTCAGAAAGTTCAGCTACTGGTTCGACTCTCAAACAGAAGCCTGCAGGACGCCCAAGGTCAACAAGAACGGAAGACACAATTGAACAAGTTAGAGCTTCAGTTCAACGTAATCCTGCTCTATCGACTCGAAAGCGTTCAGCCGAACTTGTGGTATCCAGAACATCTTTGCGTCGCATTTTGTTGAAAGATCTGAAATTGTACCCGTATAAAATTCAACTTGTGCAGGAATTACAACCAATGATCCAATTTTACGACGAGCTTTTGTTGAAACAATGTTGGAACGCTTTGAGTTTCAACAATATTCTGTTCTCCGATGAAGCCCATTTTCACATAAATGGGCATGTGAATAAACAGAATTGCCGTTACTGGAACCAACAATCTTTGAGGCAGCGAATATATGTTGCTATTTAATGTTACATGCTTTTAGTGTAAAATAAATATTATGTCACGACTAAAACATTTTGTAAAAGCCGAATTTGCAGCCGATTGCATTGTG
>JAGSMP010002746.1:0-19094 GCA_029286625.1 Parnassius orleans
GAGGCAGCGAATATATGTTGCTATTTAATGTTACATGCTTTTAGTGTAAAATAAATATTATGTCACGACTAAAACATTTTGTAAAAGCCGAATTTGCAGCCGATTGCATTGTGTAGCCGGACAACGTCTAAAAGTAAATGGAGTAAAGTCCAAATAATAATTTAAAAAACATGCATGAGTGTCGTGGAACACTTAATAATTTAAAAACCTTCGTGAGTGTCGTGGAACACTAAGTTGGAACGAAATTCCTTTCGTAGTACATTATTATTGATAAACTTATTATATTATTGATTAATAAATACAAATAAATGAATAACTAGCGTCTATTAAAATGAAGCGTCATTTAAAATAATAGTTCTTTCATGGTAAGATAAGAAAAAGAGCGAGGGAGATGGATATTATTCCATCTCGCTCGCATTATCGAAAGGGGGTCGTGACGGAAAATCTTATTTTCTCGCCTAGCCCCCATCCGCCAAATTCGTACCGTGCGATAAAGAACTTCGTTCCAAAACTAAGTTAACATTAAGTTTATCAACGACAATAGGTTAATGTGCGGCTACTTGTACTATTATCTATTCTGCGGTGCGGCCTAATAGCCCCCCCCAAACCAGGAATTTAATATAAATTATTAAATTATTCGAAATTTACCAAAAAAACATAGGTTATTCTACTTAAACCCAGGTAAGCCTAGGTTTATTGTTACTGCTGATGGTAATGCCAGACGTACATACATACGACGTCATGAGATCATGGATATATCGAATACGATACCATGAATATATCGAATACACTTAAGCTTAGGTATCTATGTGATATCGATGTGCACCCAGATATACTCGTCACCTGCATATTATGTGGTATCTCAGACAAACCAGAAAATAAAGACTTTAGGCTACGTTCAAAACCATGTTCAACGTATTGTAAGAACACTAATTAACATACACACATGCATCTTAAATTATTTGCAACCAACAATATGGTTTAGACGCATATGTGTGCGTCCAGCAGTAAACTTCTTAGGGCTGACAATGAAAGAAGGAGGTGTGCGTGTCCGTAAGAACGTGTCAAGAAGTTGAAAATTGTTTGGCATCACTTGAAATGTACGCAACGCTCCGACTATCTTTCGTTGCTAGTCTGAGATGTAGTAAGTTTAAACCGGCTACAAATTTATCCAGCAAACACTAATAATAAAACCTATAGTACATAATAATGTCGTCCAGACCGAATTTCAGTCACGGCATCCAGTCTCATCGGAGACTAACCATCTATGCAGGACACTGCACTCTCTTTTCCATCACTCTAATAGTCTGATGGGACGGCAATCCGACACGACGGGAGAGAATGAAACACCGTTAACTTCCTGGCTCCAAGATGCTAGTGAGAATTTACTGACAGAAGAACTCAATAACTGTTTTTTAACTTACCGAGGATGCGAACCTGGAACCTCATGACCCGCAGTCGCGTTTACGACTACTAAACTAACGAGACAGTCATCATGATCACACATAATTATCGAATGTCAAGACGAGTAAATCTAATTTATTCTATTTAAAAGACACTATCCCATTAAAATGTTAAAAGTAGTTTATGATACACAAGTAGGATACACCTTTATCCTGTTTAACTCAATCTTACGAAGTTTTCTTTATAAATCAGATACTCGGATACATCAAAAAGCTTTAATCGCATTAGTTATGTATGAAATGAAAATACTTTTTGGAAGTAGATCAGCTGTTGTCTAAATCGATTATTTGGGCATATTTTCATTCAATTGGGTAGTTGACACCATCCTTAATAATTTAACCGTCATCATCACTCGTCTACTGCTGAACGTAGGCCTACCTCATAAATTGCATCATGGAGGTGATTTTTGCCATAGTTGCCACGCTTGGGAGGCAAGTTGACAATAAATTGTTTTGAGTTATTATTCTTTATAATTGTTATGTATTCTTCTCCAGTTTTATTTCCCTTTGTCCCATCTTACTACACCTACGGGATAATATGGATAATTGATTAATTTATTTATTCATTCATTCATATCATCATTACAATCTATCAAGAGACCACTGCTTGACGTAGATCTGCCCCATAGATTGCCTCATAGGGGGGATATATTGAAGTTATACTTCTTTTGGGATGTTTGGGAAAAATGATGAGAGTGAAATTTTACGATGCGCGCCCACACCGATACCTAAAAGCGACAACTTCAGTGGGTAATTGTCTCTCAAGTTTTCGTGGGAGCTGATAACTATATTTAAGGTAGTTATTCAAATATATATGAATCTACAACATGTGTTTTATTTATATTATTGTAGAGTATGTAAGTCATATTGTAGGCTTATGAAAAAACTAGGATCTGACAGTTGTGTTGTCATTCAATAAAAGGTATAAATATTATTAATTTGTGTTTTAGTGGTGAATCCCTATAAATACACAATATTTGGCGACGGGGACCTTATTCACGCATTATTGAGTGCAATAAAGTTAAATAGTTACAAATAAATAATGTCAAATAAAGGAAATGTGTTGTTCGGCAACAACCTCACATTTGATCACCACATGCAAGAGTGGGATATTTTTAAGAGTCGATTTGTCCAGGTCTGTATGGGATTGAATTCCAGGTTGATCTTCATATTACACGTAGATCATCTACATATCAGTACAGAGATATTGAACCTGTACCTAGCTTATCTGCTTTTACTACATCAATCAGTGGTGTTGAAGCGACTCCAAGAAAGAGGGAAAGGTTAAAAACAATATCTAAATTAAAGAGAAGAATAATAGACAAAGGAAAAAGTAAAAAAATGTACATGCTCAAAAGAAAGTATAGAATCTAAAATAATTCAACATATATATTATATTTATATAATACAAATTCTTTGCCACTTCAAAGTATATTAGCATTAAGTGATTTTTTTCCGTGCACATAAGAAAGCAAATTGTTTTGCAATATATTAAAGGTGGATAGAGAGGAAGAGTTTTGTAAAACAAACTAACATAAGTGTGGAGATTGTATTGCAGTTTTACATTCTCAGCATAATGATGTAAAATCGTTAATATATTTATTTATATCTTTATAAAGATAAAGAGATTAAATTACCCATCAAAAGACGTGATGGATGTATGTATGTTTATTTTGTGAAACAATATGATAAATTGAGATTAAATATAAAGTTTAAAAATCTTAATAAAATCAAATTAATTTTTTTAAAACGTTACCCACACTAGGATTTTTTCCTGTATCGCAGGGCAGTTCACATACATAGATTTCACAAGTACAAACATCCAGACCTAGAACAATTATTTGTAGGCCATACAAATACTTGTTCCGTGCGGAATCGAACCCGCGGCCCTTAGCGCTGCAACTCATTGCTAAGCCACCGCCACGGAGCCGTTAATTAATTGTCACCAGGATCTTAAATAACTTTTAGGTTATTTTTGTTTTGTTACACTAAAGAAGTATTACTTCCTACGCGTACATAACACACGCACTTTTTATAGAATGAGAGTGACAAATAAACACACAGTCCACCTTATGTTAAGTGGATCATCAACATCTATCCTCGATTGAGATACACTGTCGTCCCTGAGGACTAAGATGGAATGCCTCGTTTCCAGTAAAAGGGGTATCGGGTTCTCTACACTCACCATACGCAACATAGCAACATTGAGCTGCTATTTTACGCTGGTATTCTGTGATAGCATGGTCCCTCGCTGGTTGAGCCGACCCATTCGTGCTTCATCTATAATATAGCTGCAACGTGGCTCTACCGCGATGCCACGCTTGACAGGCTATTGGCAATCGCAGTTTTTCATTATTATAAGTTGTTTTCAGGAAGATTCTGCCGTCCTTCTTCTACTCCATTTCCCTGTGTCGTCTCTACACATCATATAATTATAAAATTTTGACTGCCTCATAAGTCTAGTGATCGATAATGCAACTGCTGATCAAGGGTCCCGGGTTTAAATGACAGGTTGGGTATAAATCAGTTACTTATTGGGTTTTCCTGTCAAGAAATTGAATAAATTTTAATGCATTAAGGGCAGAGTTGCAGTAAGAAGTACTTACAATTAAAAGTGGGAAAATAGACGACAGTATGGCAATTAACTAGAAATCAATAAGTGGTTTACCGAGTAGTGGCGGTGTAAGAATGTCCACTACCCCATACCCCGTGGGTGTCGTAAGAGGCGACGGAGGGAAACAAATCAGGAGATGGGCAGCAGCATCTTCCTAATGACAGCTGAATAAAAATAAAACATTGCGGTTGTCAACCCGCTTGCCAAACGTAGCAACTATGGCAAATAATAAAAATAGGTGTGACTATGAGGCAATCTATGGGGGAGGCCTCTGTTCAGCAGTGGACTTTAATAGGCTGTGACGGTAACAATAAGTAGTAGGACTACTTTTACTTGGTTAAAAGGTGTCCTACCTATTCTGCCAAGGAGTCCGTCTGAGTAACTAAGTACCGCCCTCTTACTCCCGCCAAATAACATTTCTTGCACTCCGGTCTGAAGGTTATAGAGGGCCAGTAATAATACAGGCTGCAAGCTATTCCTTAGAGGTAAGAACGCATCTGTAGCCTCCTTTGTTTGAAATTACCTGATCATGTCCATGGATGCAGTAACTACCAGGTGGGCTGTAAGTTCGCTTGTCACTTCGGTTTAAAGAATTTTATTTCTCCTAAGAACATACAATGGTTCACTTGTAATGAGGTACAAAGTAATTTTATTAAGATATTATCACATCTATTTTAAGTTGGAAGTTGGTATAGTCATAGATCATTTACTTATACGTACTAGGTACCACAGAATAAAGAGATTACACTGTACGTACGTATTTCCTTAGTTTACTTTTGAATATATTCATGTTATTGCAGTTTTTTAAGTAATCTGGTTATTTATTGAACAGATGTGCTCCCTTAAACAATAGCGTTATTTTGCCTTAATTCGTGCAGCTAATGACTGCATTGGAGTTTATTTTTAATTTTAAGTTGTGTTTTGTTGTTTTTTTATGTAACTGTGTGTTTGATTGAATATGATTAGTCTTAATATTTTTTATTAGTGTGCATGTGCAATAAGTGTATAGTTGTGAAAGATTTAGCAAGTTAGTTTTTTCGTTTTGCACTTCCATTGAAGTTACATAATGATAGTGAAATAATGTTTTGATAATTTTGTTCTGCGTTTTCTGAAGTGGATTTAAGTTAATTTTAGCGGCTAATAGATATTTGATATGTGAATTAACTAAAGAATTGTATATCATTGTAGGTACCTTTTTCGGAATACAGTTTACGACTTTATGTTATGCTCCTAGAAATAACATCAGCTTTATTTTGACATGATCAATGTGCAGCCTCCCAGTGAGTTTGTCATCTGTCAATAGACCTGGATATTTTCCCTGAATTGAATGTTTTATTATTTTATTATAAAAATAGTAAAAGGATAATCTCTGGTAAAGGTTTATTCTTTGTGGAAGAAATCATAAATGATATTTTTGACATTGTTAGTAGGGTTTAATTTAACCTTTTTCCGAGTAAGTCAAGATCTTTTTGATAATATTTTTTTAAAAGAAACAAAAAATAAGCCATAATGTTATGAATAGGTTTATCGAAGTAGAAGAGACATGTGTCGTCTGGGTACAATGTTAGGTGCGCTGTCAGCCCTATTTTGTTTATATTATTTACATAAATTTAAAAAAGTTACGGACTTATATTTGAGCTTTGAGGACAGCCGTATAATCGGGTACGTTTTAATTGAACTAGTAAAATTATCTATTTGAACGATTTGTCGCCTATTTTTAACCGACTTCAAAAAGGAGCAGGTAGTATCCATTCCATTCGACTGTATGTTTTTTTTATATATGTTAGCTCATAACTTTTTTCTAGGTAAACCGATTTTGATGATTCTTTTTTTATTTGAAAGCTGATGCTTTGCATGTGGTCCCATATATCAATTTGATCAAGGTCTGACCAGTAGTTATTTCATTATCCTTAATAATTTATATTGTCGTTGTCCGTTGTACAAAATTTTTAATTTTACCACTTGTCTAAATATGATGTCAACATTTTAAGGGCCCTGCTGTAGACTGTAGCAGCGTATGATGGAAATCCCCAAAGCCAATTTCCTGTGATCGATATGAGTTTTAATTTTTGTTATTTATTTATAACTTCGATGACTTCTTTTTATTAAGTATTCGTTTAGGCGGCTATATAGGACTAGTTCAATTTTTTTTGATACAACAAGCAAAACAGACACTGGCCTGTTTTTACTTGGGTCAGTTCTATTTCCGAACTGACTTAGACAATCTTAAGCGTATCGGGAAAAACAACATATATTTATACAGTTCCTTAAAAGTTAAAGTAAAGTTACAGCTATATACGTCCCACTGCTGGGCACAGGCCTCTCATTTCTGGAGGGATTTAGGGCAAGGAAATGTCCCTGCGCTGCCCCAATGCGTGTTGGAGGAACTTCACATGTCTTCGAAATATATTTTTGATTTCTCAGACATGCAGGTTTCTCACGATGTTTTCCTTCACCGCCAGCACGTGGTAAATCAGCACTTAAAATTGCAATTAACAATTTCATTGGTGCCGGCGGGATCGAACCCGTTGCTCGCGTACTGTGAATTATAGCGAGGCCAACCATCTGAGCTACCACGGCTCAGATGGTTAGCGCTCGGTTCCTTAACCTCACTACAATTATACTTTTAGGCATTTAATCGCTTCGGTGCTGATACCGTGATTTATGCTTTAATTTTATAAAAGAAAAAAAAACCCTAACATCTCCACCACTTATAAATAAAAATCGCAGTTCGTTTGCCACTAAATTTACACGTATTTGTATCGGCCGCAACTGCCGTCAATTTAAAAGCAATTTATGTCTACCAGAAATTCAATTTGGTGGTTTTTAGAATGTTTTTTCTTACCTTTATTGCCTACTTAATTTTGTGGAGTAAGAAATTTGAATTTAAAAACTGTTTAAGGATAATCGTTTCTCTTTGATAATACTGAAAAATTGTAACGTAGTCATTATGACAATTCAAATTCAAAGCGCAAGTAAACGCTATTTATTTGCATAGAATATGTGTTTATGTTTCACAATTGTGTTACATACATAATTAAAATAATATCCACCTTTTGAATCTGTGTGCAAATATTACAAAAAATAATGAAATCAATTAAAAAAATTTGCAAAATGACATTAAACGTCTACAAAATTTGAAGTCATAAATATTCAATTCAAATTCAGTTATTGCTAGGAAAATATTTACTACTGTATATATTTGCCATTGTTGGTAATCATTAGGAAAATACAATAATAATTAGTTACTATTGTATATAAAGGTAAGTATTCAATAATATTAAATGACAGAATATACAAGGATGCCACACGCGAAGGACATGGTTGGCAACTATATTTTTTTATTTTTTAGATGTTATTATCCTGTTATTTTCTAGCAGCAACTTTATTATGGTTGCAACATGAATGGGTCACCTCGACTGATTAAAAACCACGATCTTACATAATATCAGTGCAAAATAGCAACCTAATGCTGCTATGTTTCGTATGGTAAGTGTAGAGAATCTGATACAATTTTTACTGGAAACGAGGCTTTTCTTAGTTCTCACGGGTGAAAACGCATCAGAATTTTAATTCTTAATCGAGGAAAGATGTAGATGTATATGGGCCACAGCATCCACTTACCATTAGACCGTGTGCTCGTTTGTATGTCACCCTTATTCTATAAAATAATATTAGAACGGTGCTGCTGCCTATCGCCTGATTTGACCCGTCTGTCCCCTCTTACGACACCCACGGGACGTTATGGGTTTGTGGATATTATATAACGTATAATAACGAAATCAACATTTCTTAAATATATAATATGTAAGAGAAAGGGGTCGGCCATGCTGAATATGAAGTCAGGGTTAAATAAAACTAGTTTTACGGATTTTATCGCGTATATTAACTTATTTTATATTCCCGACGTTTCGAGTACTTTACAGCACCCATGGTCACGGGGGGGACTGAGGTATTTGACGTCCTAATGTCATAGTTAACCACGGTTACCTCCAGATTAATATACGCGATAAAATCTGTAAAACTAGTTTTATTTAAATGTGCAGTGTTCGCGTAAATATAAGAAATCATTAAGAAGTCAGTGATTACAAGATAATATTTAGTTTTATTAATTATAAATTGCACCAGGGCACTTTAATAATTAATGATAATAATTAATTTCAAATTAACTATTCATGAGCGTCTAGGATAATGTCTAGGATAGTGCCCGTGTAGTGACGGGTAATAATACCTACTACTCCACATCTTCCCGTGTGTGTCGTAAAAGCAACAGAGGGAAACTGAGGCAGAAGATGGGCAGCAGGACCTTTATGATAAGAGCAAAAAGCAATAAAATACTGCGGTTGTCAACCCGCTCGCCAAGCGTGGCAACTACGGCAACATACCATATTTTTCTCCTGTTTCTCAGGATGATGTCAAAAAGTCTATCTTAGCAATCCAATCCAAGGCGGTGGGCTATGATGAGATTAGTTGACATATGGTAATATTTATATTAGAGCACCTTCTTCTGGCAATTTCCCATATTATCAATTTTTCCCTCGATTCAGGTCAGTACCCTAATCTTTGAAAGACGGCTTTTATAAAGCCTCTCCCAAAAGTTCCTACTCCCATTCTTCCCAATCATTTCGCCCAATATCCATTCTACCCATTCTTTCCAAAATTTTATAATCCTGTGTTTACAAGCAAATCTCTACTTTTATTTCGAAACATAACCTACTGAGTATATTTCAGTCTGGGTTTCGCCCTGGTCATAGTACCACTACTGCTTTAATTAATGTTACTGATAATATTAGACACGGCATGGAAGAAAAAAGATAACAGTACTGGTACTAGTTGATTTATCAAATGCTTTCAACACAATTGATCATGAAATCCTCCTTTCCATACTGTCTCATCAGAATTTTGGTCCTACTGCTTTGGAATGGTTTACATCTTATCTTCGCGGTCGACAACAGTCAGTCTGTGGGTAAATGACCAGCATGGGCTGATGTGGACGCTGGTGTGCCGCAAGGCGGTATTCTTTCTCCTATAATTTTTCAATTTTATAAACTTCATTACCTCCATCCTCGACTGCTCGTATCATTTGTACGCCGATGACCTTCAGCTTTATGTGCAAACTGAAATTGGGGATATTCATAATGGGATCAAATAACTTAACGGTAACTTATCACTATCAAAGATTGGTCTACACGTTATGGAGTTTTGGTCAATTTTGAAATGCCAAGCTATACTGGTGGGTAGCTCAAGGATGCTGGCTAAGATTAATCTTGCAGATTTACCTCCTATTTATTATGATAGTATTATAATTCCGTTCAGTAATTCTGTTAAAATCTTGGCCTACACATCAACAGCACGTTTAATTGGAGAACCCGGTTTCAGAAGTGAGTCGTAAAGTCATTGCCACGTTATGCCTCTGTATCGTTTAAAACATTTTCTCCACACAAAATCTTTCGTGGTAGAGCCATGCTGCAGCTATATTAATAGTATAGTTGTAGCACGAATGGGTCGGCTCGACTGGGAAGGACCACGCTCTCACAGAATACCAGCGTAAAATAGCAGCTTAATGCCGCTGTGTTTCGTATGGTGAGTGTAGAGAACCGAGACCCTTTACTGGAAAAGAGGCATTCTATCTTAGTCCTCACGGCTGACAACGCATCTGCATTTAAATTCACAAACGAAGATAGATGTAGATGTCTATGTGCCACAGCAACCACTTACCATCAGGTGGACTGTGTGCTCGTTTGTCACCCTTATTCTATAAAAAATGCTTGTCTCATTTTACCCATAATTAATTATGCAGATGTGTGTGACCCAGATCTGCCCCAAGATCTTCTGAACAAGCTGGAACGCCTTCTTAATAACTGTATAAGATTTATTTTCGGGCTTCGTAAGTATGACCATATTTCGCAATATAGATCTAAGCTAAATTGGCTTACAATCCGTCAGAGGCGCAATTCCAGAATATTGCTTGTTTTTTTTTCCATTTTAAATGACCCATCTTCGCCTTCTTATCTTAAGAGTAAATTTAACTATCTCTCCTCATCTCATGATAGGGTCCTACGTATTTTTCCTAACAACAAAATCTGTATTCCTGTTCACTTCACTTAGTTCTATGGTAACTCCTTCACAGTTCAGGCTACACGCCTTTGACTCTGACTCCTTGCCCGATGACATCAGAAAAGCGCCCAATAAGTACGCTTTTAAAAAATTGGTCCGTAATCATCTATTGAAGACAACGCATTTTACATGATTCATCCATTTAATATGTATTGCTAAACAGACGCATATATTCATAGTTATTTGTATGTACTAATTATATATGTATTTAAATATGTATATTTGTATGTACATATTCGTATAAATATGTCATATATTTGAATTTATGTAGGTATAGGTCATATATGTATAGTTTATTTATTAGTAAAATGTATATATTATGTAGTTAATTATCATTTTGTGTAGTGTTCTTTTATTCTATATTGCCACACCTACGTCAAATTCTCGCCACTCCATGGGTTGACTGGTAGAGAATGCCTCAAGGCATTAAGTCTTTTGTTTTAAGGAATGCAATAAAGAATAAATAAAGAATAAATAAAAATAATACCCCCATGATCAAAGACACTAATAAACGGCCCCAGTCCCCGGCGGCCGCGCTATTCCTGGCTACGATAGTGACCATGGTAACGGCGGGGCAGGGTGTGCTAAGAATCTCCGGTGGAGGTCTGATTGCCACCTAAGACGACTCGACCTGGCAACATACAACGCACGCACCCTGAGGACTGACAAGAAGATACAAGAGCTGGAAGAAGAGATAGAAAAGTTGTTGGGATATTATAGGATTATCTGAAGTCCGCAAAGAGGGGAAAGACACGGTAATCCTCGAATCCGGCAAATTGTTCTATCACCGGGAGGGCGACCATCTGTCCCAAGGAGGTGTCGGATTTATCGTCCACAAGTCTCTCGTTAACAACGTTAAAGATCGGAGTGTATCGACGAGGTTGTGTACCTTATACTCAGAATCACCAAACGGTATTCGCTGAAGATTATACAGGTTTACGCACCAACCTCGGCACATCCTGATGAGAGGGTGGAGGAAATGTACGAGGATATCTCTAGAGCAACGCATTCCTCCAAAACCCACTGTACGGTGTTAATAAAAAAAAGAGAGAACAGTGAGCAGGAAGTAGGAAATTCGGAATAGGGCAACGGAACCAAGGAGCCAGCAGCTGGCCGACTCATGGAGAAAGAGGGACTCTTTATGATGAACTTTTTCCAGAAGCGGCCCCACAGGAAGTGGACCTGATCGAGCCCCAACGGTTCGACAAAAATGAGATTCGACTTTGTTATGAAGACCAGACGACAACTGTTCAGTGATGTCGCAGTAATCGCGAGGGTGAAAACTGTTAGCGATCACCGAATGGTTAGAGGCACACTGAACCTAAACGTTAAGTTGAGAGGTCTCGTCTAATGAAGTCAACGCCCGTGTCCTCGTGCTCTAATCCAAAGTACCGAAACCTTTCAGCTCGAGTTAGAAAACCGTTTTCAGTGCCTAGAAGATTTCAATGCAGTGGACGATATGAATGAAAAGCTCGTGGAAACTGTCCATGCGGTCGGAGCTAAGTTTTGTAAGACCCGCCGCAGAAGAACATAAAAACCTCCGATCACACTCTTAATCTCATGGTTGTTAGACGGGAAATGAAGCTGCAGTCTTCAGTAGATTTGATTACATACAGGCAACTGAACAGACAGATCTCGAAATGCATGCGGCGGGACATACGCAACTTTAGTACTGCTCGTATTGAAGAAGGATCGAGCGGAACCAGGGCTCCAAAGTCTTTGCAGAGATTTGTCTGTCAGAAAGAGCCAACTGTCGAAGCTGAAGACCGAATGTGGCAACATCGTTTCCGGGACACCTGAGATTTTGAGGAGATTGAGAGGTTCTATGGGCAGCTGTACACGTTATCGTTGGAGACACTGCAAGTGTGAGTGTCGATCCAAGAGCAAGCCTTATCCGACACTATTCCGATGATATCCCGAACGTCAGTCTGAGCGAGATTAGAATGGCTCTCCAGCACCTTAAAACAGCAAGTCCCAAGAAAACAAGGCAAGAATTACAGCGGAGTTTCTGAAAGTGAGTGGAAAACCGGTACTTATAGTCCTTCAGAAGCTCTTTAATTCCGCCTCCATGGTGCCACTACCCGGGGGTGGAGCAGAGGGTGATCTTGTTCTTCAAGAAAGGCGACAACGCTCTTGAAGAACTGCAGACCGATTTCATTACTCAGCCGCGTCTACGTGCTGTGTTTCGAGAGTAATTACGAATCGTCACGCATGCATACATAAAGACTTCCAGCCTTCCGAACAAGCTGGATTTCGAAAAGGCTTTATACCGTAGACCAAATACATACGCTTCGGCAAATTGCACAGAGTACAGAAGAATACAATCTACCACTTTGTCTTGTGTATGTGGATTATGAGAAAGCCTTTGATTCCGTCGAAATTTGACGGTGCTACAGTCCCGCAGCGGTGCCAAGTTGACTGTCGGTATATCGAAGTGCTGAATTGTTTGTACAGTAGAGCTACGATGGCTATCCGAGTACGAAACCTATCCAACTCCAGAGAGGTGTAAGACAGGGTGACGTAATATACCGAAACTCTACACCGCTGCATTGAAAGACGTTTTCAAGCTACTGGACTGGAAAAGATACGGTATTAACGTCAATGGCAAGTACACTACTCACTTTCGTTTTGCCGACGATATAGCCCTTATGGCATAATCGCTGGAGGACGTAAGCACTATGCTCAATGACCTCAATAGTGTCTCCCAACGGATAGATCTTAAGATGAACATGGACAAAACAAAGATCATGTTTAACGTCCATGTCAAATAAAAAAATAAGTTTCAGGCTTCTATCTCTAAAATGACGGACTTCCATACAAACTTTTAACCCTTTTTCACCCCTTATGGGGCGAATTTTCAAAAACCTTTCTTAACGTATGCCTTCGTTATTACAACTGTCTGTTTGCCAAATTTCAGCGAAACTGTTCAGTAGTTTCGTCTGTGCGTTGACAGATGTGTCAGTCAGGTTTGCCTTTATATAAATTTAGATTTGAAAGTTATGTGGTATTTTTATATCATTTTTCTTTATTGTCGACGACGAATACAAATTAATAAAACATTTTCTTAGAGGCTAAGGTATTTAACTTACCATTAGAGAACTGTGTGCTCGTTTGTCACCCTATTCTATAAAAAAATCTTCATCAATATTCTTACATAATTGTATTGTAAAAAAGTTTTTGAATTATTATTTTTTATACGATAGGGTGACAAACGAGACAGTCCACCTGATGGTAAGTGGTTGCTGTGACCCATAGACATCTACATCTATCTTCAATAAAGAATCAAAATGCAGATGCGTTGTCACCCGTGAGGACTGAGATGGAATGCCTCTTTTCCAGTAAAAGGGTCTGGTTCTCACACTCACCATACGAAACACAGCAGTGTTAAGCTGCTATTTTACGCTGGTTATTGGATGTAGTTGAAATTTACTACCAATATATTATATATTTTGCATCAGTCAACTATATTATGTAATGTCTATTGTGCAATTTATATTAACGTTTTTTTAATTAACTGTTTACTACATATTGTAAGTTTTATTCTTTTTAAAGTTATCCAAAGGAGAAGAAAACCCTTTTGAAATCATTTTAGAAATATTAAAACGAGGTATTTCATCTTAGTCCCAGGAGTGACAACGCATAGCATTTTGATTCTTAATCGAGGAAAGATGTCTATATTCTACAGTATCCACTTACTATCAGGTGGATTATGTGCTTGCTGTCGACTTTATTCTAAATAAAAGGCATGTCGTGCTTATTATTCCTGATCCGAGGTTTTTGTGTAACAGGTCAAAAACCTCTGATTAAAATTGAAATAAAAATATTATTTTCATTCTATAGCTCGTTGAGCGTCCTAAACTTCAGATCCATATGTCATCACTGGCAATGTCCTTGTTATACGATCTTGCTTTTAAGTTTTAAGGCATACGTAACTAGAAAATGTAATCTCCCGAATGCTGCTGAGACTGGCCGAAGTTGGATGGATTGATAAGCTGAAGTGGCAATGGACTGGCCATATAATTTGAAGAACCGTCAACCGATGAGGAAGAAAGGTTTCGAGTAGCAGCCACGTACCGGTAAGCGAGTGACGACCTGGTAAAACATGCAGAAACTTGGTGGATGCATGTGGCTCAAGAACCGTCCATTTTGGCAAAAGTCCACTGCTGAACCTGTGTTCACTTTTGAGTGGCTGTAATGATGATGATAATAATTAATGAATACGTTGTAAAATATATTTTGACCTAATAAAACATCTTGTATTGCTTCGAAAAGCTTACGTTGATTTCGATTTCGCAAATGGATGTTTTATAGCCAGTACTTTTTAAAAAAGTGTGACATGCAATTATTTCTTTTTATAATTTGAAAAAAAAAAAATGCTCTTATATTATTGAAAACACTGTGCAAAATAAACTGTTAGTTTTATAAGAAATTTACATTACGTTAATGTTATGTTAACGTTTTATATATTATCGTTTCTGTAGTAATGTTGGAACCGAAAAATGAGCATTACAACAACAGACTCGATGGACCAACTAAATATCAATAAATGTAAAAATAATATTAAATTACAAGTAAAAAAAGTTATACTATGCAATATGTCCAACTGCCGGTCACAAGCCTATTCTAATTTCTGAGATGTAGAGAAAGTGTAATGGACCAATTTGTCCGTTGTGCTACTTTGTGCGTGTTTGTGGACTTCACAAACATGTCCTCGAAACATTTTGTTCCTCAATTATGCAGGTTTTCTCACGATGTTTTACTACACCGCCGAGCATTTGGTAAATTTAACTGATGTGCCACCGTACGGTAAACTAAACTATCATCAACGGTTTTAGAATACTAACTTAAGGAGTTAACTGAAATACCCAGACTGTAATTACCTTAATAATGCGTTGGATTATGTTAGCTTCTCTGGTTTTACTGCGTATATTATCTGTTTCATTCGAAATTCTATACAGGAGGGAATGAGCAAAGCTCGAGGCTTTTGAGACAAGGAAAGGTACGCCGTGCCGACTCAATGCGTATTGGCGGGCTTCACATATCTTTGAATAATGAATTTTAACCACCCAGACATTTAATACAAGGTTTATGATAAGGCACTGTGATAGAAGAGTTAAAGCTCCGACTTAAAAAGTCATTATGTGGAAAATATTTTATTCTTTTTGGTTCTTTTAAGTTGGCATATACTTTTTATTAATATTTTAATTTTTGACCTTTTTGGGCGGACTAAGAATTATGACAAGCATAAGGTACCTATTAACTAGAATGTTGCATAAATAGTTTCATTAAAGACTTAATCACCTATTTTACATAATATTTTCTGAAGTTGGTGCTAAGATATAGTAAATAGTGTAATTTTATTCTCTTTAGTTTTTGAAGTCGGTATTAATTACTATTAAAAGATAATGTTTTAAATTAACAACTAGAATAACGTCTAAACAGTTACATTAAAACTTCATTCCCTATTTTTCCAATTTTTAGGGTGTACTTATTCTTTAAATTTATATGGGTCCATCCCTGAAGTATCACTAATTTATATAAAAGAAAAATCATTAAAATCGGTTCATAATTGACCATCTTTGTCAATCGCTAACATACATACAAAAAAGGAACATACAGTCGAATTGAGAACCTTCTCCTTTTTTGAAGTCGGATATAAATCACATAACATTGCAGTTAATTTTTCTCTGGCAGGGCATCGAAGACAGTTTGCTCGCGGATTGTGCTTGTACGTCTCTCTTTCTCCTTGTCGACTTCTCTTTCCATCCACCATCCTTTACAGCCTATAAAAGTCCACTGCTGAAAATAGGCCTCCCCCATAGATTTCCTCATTAGGAGAATTATGCCATAGTTGCCACGATTGGCAGGCGATCTAAACAAATCGGTTGCCAACGATTTTTTAATGATTTTGAGTTGTTATAAGGATGATGCTGCTGCCTATCTCCAGTTTCATTTTATTATAATAATTTTATGTACCTATCTATATAAAACACAAAAATTGTTTCTAACTATGTCCGTTATAGACTTTGAAACCATCCAACCGATGAGCCACAAACCGGTTTCATTAGAAAGGCAATAATGCGAAGATGATGATTTCTTATATTTACGCGAACACTACATTGAATAAAACTAATTTTACGGATTATATCGCGTTTAATCGACTTATTTTTATTAATTCCCGACGTTTCCGACGTTTGGTGCTTTAGCACCATGGTCACGGGGACTGAGGTGATTGACGTCCCGATGTCAAGTTAATCCGGGTACTTTCAGCTTTTTAATTATTAATTTTGGTCCGATCTACGCAGAATGAACTACCTGTGTCTTGAAGTCTTGCAGTGGTATGCTTGGGTTTAGTTTTAATTTTATTAATTACAGGATCCCAAGCAGGTGGTAGTACCCAGCCTCCCTCTCTATTGAAATTAGGATGTTTTAACATGCCAGCAGAATATGCAGTGTTACTTAGACATTGCCTCACATCTGGCTATCTATTGTGGAAGGAAGAGTTTTACAAGCAAGTAGATGGTGTTGCAATGGCTCACCGGTATCTTCCATTGTCGCCGATATTTTCATGGAAGACTTTGAGGAGAAAGCCCTGCTTACTGCACCAGTAACTCAAGGTTCTATAAGCGGTACGTAGACGATACTTTCAATTTTACCATCAGACAAAGTAACTGCATTTTTAGAACATCTTAATTCCATAAACTCTAAAATTCAATTTTCTATGAAGTTAGAGGGAAATAATTCTTTAGCATTCCTAGATGCGTTAGTCATTCGAAATCCTAACAACACCATAAGTCACACAGTGTATAGAAAAAACACCCATACGAACCGATATTTAAACGGTGAATCCCACCATCATCCTTCACAGTTAGCTACCGTGGGCAAATCTTTGTTACAGAGAGCACGAGGGATCTGTGACAGCAAACACCTGTCCGCCGAGCTTCAGCACGTCAAGCAGGTTCTGCACGACAACAAGCTTCGGGTCCCGCGCCTACGTCACAGTGACCGAGTGAAGCCGGCCACGGTCGAGCGTGTGCTGTACTACCATATGTCAGAGGTGTCACAGACAAGATTGGCTACATCTTAAAGCGAGCTTCTATTAGAACATTCTTCAAGCCGCCGAAGAAGATTTGTCAGTATTTACCATACGTCAAGTGCAATATCCCTCTACAAGATTCAGGAGTGTACAAGCTTGATTGTGAATGTGGTCTCATATATAGGGCAAACAAAACGATCTATTAAAACCCGCGTAATAGAACACATAGCTGACGTGAAGCACCAACGTTCCGGAAATCTGCAGTTTGTGATCATATCCTAGACGGCCCCGCCATTATATTAGATTTGATAAACCACAAATTCTCGCGAAGAACATCGATTCCTGCCAAGGATGATACGTGAGGCTATTGAAATTAAAAAACATCCTAATTTCACCTGTTTGGGATCCTGTAATTAATAAAATTAAAACTAAACCCAAGCATACCACTGCACTTCAAGACACAGTTAGTTCATTCTGCGTAGATCGGACCAAAATTAATAATTAAAAAAGCTGAAGGTACTCCGGATTAACTCTGACATCGGGACGTCAATCACCTCAGTCCCCCGTGACCATGGGTGCTGTAAAGCACCGAAACGTCGGGAAACGTCGGAATTAATAAAATAAGTTGATTAAACGCGATATAATCCGTAAAATTAGTTTTATTCAAAATGCGATGATGGTTTAAGACCACTAAAACAATGCATTAGGCACTATAAATAAAAGTTAATAAATAAACAAAACTTCCTTTTTTTCAACAAATAAATAAAATGTATTTCTTTTTTTAGCGTAGTAGCACACGCCGTGTATCCGCTAGTATCAGATATTAATAAATGTTAGTGACAGTGGACTTATTATTTTCTGCTTTAATGAAAGAAAAAAAAATGTAAATGAATAATACCTAAGTAACGAAAATAAGGCACTACCAATGAGTTGCGCTCTCGGTTTCATATTGCTACCATCAAAAGGGTCAAATGGACTATTTGTTTGTCCCAACACGTAAGGAATATTGAGTCCTATCCCATGAGGCAGACAACGCACTTCAGTGGCGTCCATAAGCACGTACTATAGCACTCGCTCTAATCCAGTTTTTTCTATTTTGTTTTGGTGCAAGGGTCCATGTTTTATAGGTCGGCTGGTTTTATTTATCAGCTACATTTACCTATATTCGTAGATAGCATTTTATTAAATAAATCTAAATAGAGAAATATGCATGCTATTATGGATAAGCTTAATACCTAAAATACCAGGGAAGTATATTATGGGCTGCAACTATACTTTACTTTTGCGGGCACACAGGTACTGCAATAATAAACGTTCTATGCAGTTAAGTTTTCGAGAGGATAACTATCATAGCGTTTTATTACGTAATAGAGGCAAACTGCAGCGTATCATACCGCAACAGCGCTCTCAAGACCATGCTGGGATCGAGCATTGTACTGCCATATTTCTTATGGTAACAGATAAAATCGGAAACCCTTTTCTACTAGTAACGTTTAATTGCATGTCAGCCTTTAGGGTGACAACGCATCTCCATTTTATTACCAAACCGAATACAGATGTAGGTCTGTTTGGGCCAAAGAATTCACTTACCGTCAGGAACAGAAACAGAAACAGAAAGTTTCTTATTCAATATAGATTATAAATAAAACTTATTGAAAGTCACTCTTTTGGTTGATTACCACTGGTTCGAAAAAAAACACCTCTGTCCTGGGAAGAACCAGCAAGAAACCCAGCGACTTTTTAAAATAACATAACGAAACTAATTGTTCACGGTGATCAGAACTCAATTTTGAATTATACATTTATGCAACGGCTTAACATTTGTAAAAATGTTATCTATATTTGTTGCACTAGATTCAACAAT
>JAGSMP010002747.1:0-24052 GCA_029286625.1 Parnassius orleans
CCCATGAGGCAGACAACGCACTTCAGTGGCGTCCATAAGCACGTACTATAGCACTCGCTCTAATCCAGTTTTTTCTATTTTGTTTTGGTGCAAGGGTCCATGTTTTATAGGTCGGCTGGTTTTGTTTATCAGCTACATTTACCTATATTCGTAGATAACATTTTATTAAATAAATCTAAATAGAGAAATATGCATGCTATTATGGATAAGCTTAATACCTAAAATACCAGGGAAGTATATTATGGGCTGCAACTATACTTTACTTTTGCGGGCACACAGGTACTGCAATAATAAACGTTCTATGCAGTTAAGTTTTCGAGAGGATAACTATCATAGCGTTTTATTACGTAATAGAGGCAAACTGCAGCGTATAATACCGCAACAGCGCTCTAAAGATCATGCTGTTATCGAGCATTGTACTGCCATATTTCTTATGGTAACAGATAAAATCGGAAACCCATTTCTACTAGTAACGTTTCATTGCATGTCAGCCTTTAGGGTGACAACGCATCTCCATTTTATTACCAAACCGAATACAGATGTAGGTCTGTTTGGGTCAAAGAATTCACTTACCGTCAGAAACAGAAACATAAAGTTTTTTATTCAATATAGATTATAAATAAAACTTATTGAAAGTCACTCTTTTGGTTGATTACCACTGGTTTGAAAAAAAACCTCTGTCCTGGGAAGAACTAGCAAGAAACCCAGCGGGACTTTTTTTTAAAATAACATAACGAAACTAATTGTCCACGGTGATCAGAACTCAATTTTTCAATTATACATTTATGCAACGGTTTAACATTTGTAAAAATATTATCTATAGTTGTTGCACTAGATTCAGCAATACGCGTTGGCCATAAAAAGACCATATGATTTAAACAAAGATCTAAATTTAATATTAGTGGAGGAAGCTTTTAGGAGATTGATATTAAAGTCTCCACATATTACAACAGATTTATTCTGTTTATTAAGCTTAACAAATACTTCCTCCATAATTTTTTCAAATGTCTCATATTATATATAACATGGGGATCTGTAGACGCTCACAACAAAGAGGTGCCCAAACTCAACACGTGCCATTTCTACAGTTCGCTCAACGGAGAGGCTCACAATATTCTCACAATATTATGGATTCGGTTTTGCGCCTGCGTCTGGTTGAGTCGTGTATTTGGTTGATGTAAAGTTTAATCCAAAATTCGCTCTCAAAAATTTGTGTTTGGTTAATTTGTGGAGTCTCAGTTCCTTATCACTCTTGCTTTGTATTTGCGAAGCGGCAACTCCTAGTGGATGGACCTAGAGAGAAACAACATATATTCTGTGGTTCCTGCTCAGAAAATAAGCATTCTGTTTGCAGGTCTTCGGGTCTCGAACATCGCATGCAGTGTTTGTTCGTGGAGCTGCGTCGCGCCAACTGAGCCACCGAGCTAGTGACGTAAGTCACAAAACTACGCTTCGCTAACTGCTTACCGGGTAACGTCATCCGTACTATTTATTTACTTTTCATCGTTGTGTATGAATTGGACCTTCTGCACTTCCATATAACAATGCGTGTTGGCGAACTACATGTCTTTGAAATATTTTTTTTTGATTTCTCAGACATGCAGGTTTCCTCGATGTTTTCCTTCACCGTCGAGCACGTGGTAAATCAGCAAATTGCAATTAACAATTTCATTGGTGCCGGCGGGGATCGAACCCGGGTTGCTCGCGTACTGTGAAACTTACAGCGAGCGCTAACCATCTGAGCTACTACGTTAGAATGTCGGCGTTATATAGCTAAATGACCGTGATCAAGAACAACTTCTTATGGATGTAGAAATCTCTTGTTTTATAAGGTCTGCCAAGAGACCTCAAAGCATGGCTGGAAATATGTATGGACGCGTGATGGTTGTATTTACGAGACGTCGACACGATACTGAGGCACGTCGTATACGTTGCGACGTTGATATCACAAAGGTTTTGGCGAAAATGCTGTTGGCTTATAATAGTTACTGTAAAAAAAATATTTTTCATAAAATATTAAATATTTTTAGTGTGTTTTAATAACTTATATGATTCTCGAAAAATTTATAATGAATTTTATCGGTGTTATGCACTATATTTCAATTGTTTTTCTGCGCCTGATTGCTTATCGCTGCAATATATATATATATATATATATATATATATATATATATATATATATATATATATATATATATATATATATATATATATATATATATATATATGTGTGTGTGTGTATGTGTGTATTTAATTTAATATAATAAACAATACTGTTACGGCTTGAACGTTTTACGAAGTGTTTCGTGGGTGGTTTTGGGAACCAGAGAACAACCAGACCAATTGCTGTATTGATGATCCCAACCGGGAAGTAAACGAAAATAGCTTTAGAACTGGGTAGATAAGCAAGGATACTCACAAGACTGGAGCACTCCTCGTGGTTGGTGAAGTCTAAATATTTATGCTGAAGTTCTAGTGTATACACAGGCACCACACTGCACTTCAGATGTATGGACACGAGCAATTGCACGATAGTCTTACAACTTTATTTATTGAGTATTTTAAACGAGCGGTAACGAACACGGTTTATGCGTACGCAGCCATCTTGTTTCTTCTTTTTCTTGGCGATAGGTGGCGCACCATTCTTGAGTAAATGCGTATATAGGGGTGGCGGGAGGATGAAAATACTTAGGAAAAGGATATTATATCGGGACTGTTCCGAAGCCACACATTTCCTCCCACCTGAAATCACCTAGGGATTTCACAAGACAATCATCGACCGGCGGCTCTCCAGGTCCCCAGTTACTCATAGAATGTTAGATAGAAAGAAGATATCTATTTAGTGTATAATATAAACTAAATAGATATCTTAACTAAGTTGTGCATTGATAACCTTACACTAAACTACAAAAGAAAGCCAAACTTAGTTACTTTAATTTTAAAATTAGAACTTAAAATCTAGCTTAATAAAATAATAAAAAATAAGATTCAATCAAGAGAAGGCAGACTTTGACTACTGGTCTAGTAAGTAAGCCTCTTTGAGTCTTTAAGGTCACAACCCGGATAATATTGTCCTTTCCAGGGTGGATTTGGACTACTCGACCTAGGCGCCATTCGTTAGGTGGTAGATTAGGTTCAAGATTGAAACAAGTTGACCAATATTAGGATGTTTGTGATCATCCTTAATCCATAACTTTTAATGTAATCATTTTGCCAAATACGCTTAAAACTTTGTGAGCTTTTGAGTAACTACCAGCGTGTTTTAGTTCATATCTTCAACGGAAGGTTCTGGTGAGCGACTAATGGACGTCCTATAATAAAATGACCGGCTGTGAGAACATCCATTTCGCCGGGATCAGAAGATATGACAAATCGGTCTTGAGTTCAGCATCAGTTCAACTTTAGTTAAAACTGTAGTTAATCCTTCAAACGTCAGTACTTTTGAGCCTATGACCCTCTTGAGATAATATTTAGTAGATTTTATAACACTTTCAAAAATGCCTTCAGTGAAAATTGCTGAAGGTGGATTTAGTTTCCACGAGATTCCACGAGACGTTAATTGATCAGAAATATCCTGTTTTTATCTATCAATAACAACATTTCCTCAAGGTATCGTTTAGCTCCTACAAAGTTAGTGCCACAATCTGTCACAATATTTTGACATATTTCACTTGGAGACATGAATCTGTCTGGGAGGCTAGAAACCCTTCTGTAGACAGTTCAGATATGAGTTCTAAATGAACTGCATTTACAGATAAACAAATGAACAAGCAAATGTAAGTCTTACTGACCCGTGCGTTACGTCGTCTGTTTTCTTTTACAAGAAAAGGACCGCCATAATCGATCCTACCTGTTGAAAACAGTAACCTTGTTGAGATCTACAAGGTGGCAGATTGCCATAGACGGCTGATAGGGTACAAACAAAGCAAAGTCACACACTTTGCTGAAATAGAACGAATAAGATTTCTAATTTAAAATCCAGAACTTGCGAACAATTAGTGATTGCAACGTGCGAGGTCCACAGTGCAAATACCGTTTATGATAATAGCTAATAATTAATTGAGATAAAATAGATTGTTTTGGTTTAAATATGGATATTTTGTGTGATCAGATAAGTTGAAATTAGTAAGTCGTCCACCCGTTAAGTTATCAATAAACGGAGACAAATTTTGTAAGTATTTAGGTAGACGCTTCTGCGATTCTAATTTAGACATCTCTTGATTGAAGCTGCCCCGCTGGACGTATTTAATAAGGTTAGCAGAGAGCACTTTACCTCATCCGTAGTCAAGTAACTTTTCTCGCGTTGGCTTGGTTCTTTGCGCGAATCAGAAATGAAGCAAAAACCCATGCCAATACTCGCTGTAGTCGTGATAAGGATGAATACCGATTTAATAACACTTTCATAACGTCTTTATCAGATTCCCGAGATTGAGCAATCAGGTGCGTCTTCTCAAATTTGGCAACTCGTCCTGGGGCTTACCGAATTTGAGCTGGCCAGTGATCTGGACCACTAAGCATCCAATCTGGCCACCATCGCTTACATTTGACCAACTATGCGCACGAGACCTCAGCTAGGAAAGTCAGCAGAATTGTCCTGGTCGAGACATGCCTCCAGGCAGAAGGTTCAACTGCGTCGGTTATTTTAACTACTCGATGCGCACAAAAGGTTTCAGTTTGTATGGCTCTGTATTGATCCAAGCTAATATAGTTGAGCTATCAGTGTGAGCAACAATATAGAGATATATTTTCGAAATAAGTAAAGATTGCATGTGTTTGAGGTACGAGTTAACAAGGCGCACCGCAACTCAAACGATTAACTGTTAGAGGCTTAATCGGAGCCACTTTGATTTAGAAATCAAAAGAAACTTGTTTTTGATCATTGAGTAAGTAAAGCATATGGATGCTGTGTCTGTCTCCGATCAAGTATCGGAGATAGACACATCCCTATCTTTCGATGATCCATCGCAAAACCAATCAGCTGGTGTGCTACTGGGTCAATCACGGTTTTACGAGGATTTTTATCGATTTTATATTAGATAAGTCAGACACAAATGAAACCTAATCGTTACACAGATTGGCGGGATGAGTTTATCCCAAGACAATCCATACGCCGTAAGTTTAAGCTGAAAGAATAAAAGGTGAAAGCCAACAACGGATCATAAACACGAGCAACGTGGGACAGGATTGAACGTTTCAAACTCCACATTCACAGGATAGACGGAGTAAGTGAAATAGTCTTCCTTGGATCCCATTGAACTCCTAAAACTTAAGCGATATTGAACCATCGTCAGAAAATGACTTCGGACATTGACAATGTTCCATAGGTAACGATCGAAGAAATAAGGCTGTTACTGCTCCACTTACGCAAATCTAGCTTCGCACAATTAAGAAATCAATTCAATTGATCA
Source organism: Parnassius orleans (assembly GCA_029286625.1). Classification (NCBI taxonomy): domain Eukaryota; kingdom Metazoa; phylum Arthropoda; class Insecta; order Lepidoptera; family Papilionidae; genus Parnassius; species Parnassius orleans. The sequence goes on from JAGSMP010002747.1 coordinate 5,409, forward strand.
AATCTTCTTTAAGCTGAGAGGCTGCTTCGATTGAGGAAGCCTGTAATAATACAGTCCATATAAATATGATGCCGAAGAGCTTCAGCAGCATGAAAACTGATCACCGTGATCTGCAGCTAACTGATGTAATGTTCGTATCGCTAAGTACGGCGAGCTTTGACCGTATGTGACCGTACGAAGTTCAAATTCTTGAACAGGCAAAGAGTTCACGCCATAGTACGTGTTGCCACGCTCGATCCTCAGGCCTTATCAAGTTGCCTGTACATCTTAGATATGTCATGTAAACACTATATTATGGATCCGAAATCCAGTAATAATATCAACCAAATCAGCCTGTAACTTCGGTCCAGTGTAAACAATATAATTTACAGATAGTTCATTAGTCGTCTTGTGACTCGCATTGAATACAACGCGAAGTTTGGTCGTTAAGATTTCTGGACAGATCACACAATGGCGAGGAATGAAATATCTACTAGGTGAATATCCTTCCCACTGGTTATATGATTAAACTGCTCATAATCACGCATAAAATTGTTATAACGAAATTTAAGTTCTGGTTGTCGGCAAGTTTTTCTCAATATTTATAAACTGCAACAAAACTATTATATGAGCCTCCCATATAAACAGACAACTGCTTCAATAAGATAGGAACAACATATCGACCGTCCGATTCCTATAAGTTTGAGTGGAATACAGGCGTTCGACCTATTCATCTTCTGGAGCAGGTATATGTTGATGAGGTGGTTCCTCGACTTCCAAAATCGTTTCACCATCTTATCCAATGAATTAGTTGAAGTAATTAACGAAGTGTCAACAGATTTTACCTGATTCTCCACATTTGTGGGTCCTGAAGAACTCAACCAAAGACACTATGTAAAAGCAACAGGATAGCCATGCTCTGGTTGATGACACGGCCGTCATAGATGTGATGAAAACTTCAGCACCTAGCAATAAATCAACATCAGACGGTTTGTCAAGTCACGATCCGCTAATACTAATGTTTATTATAGTCTCGAACCGCTAGAGGAATATCAGTGGTTGGCATTTTGAAGTAATTTTATCGATGACTATAGGATTAATATCGAATTGCGGGTTATTCGAATCACACGGGCGTATAGAGCATTGAGTCACTCTCTTGACTTGACACACAGACTATTGTCCAAGTCCAGCCACAGTGGTGCATCAGCAATTGAAAACCACGTCTTTTGCGCACTTCATGGTGATGAAGCAGTCTGAGCGCCGCTATCGATGAGCGCTCTAACAGTGGAACGTGCCACTATAGTCCTGCACACGCACCATGCGTCGAGAGCAGCACCACGGGCCACGAGCCTCTCCCAAGAACGCACTGGTGTTAGTGTGGGCGCTACTCGAATCATTGAAATTAGGGTTTTAAATAAGGATAGTTATTTATTTGATCTAAATACGCCACGGCTAAGATGCGCTTATTTTGATAACGCTTAACAAGTTCATTGAACAAACTCATAATTATCGGAAGTTAATTTTACCTTCTTTGCGATCCCTAAAGCGGATCCCGATAATAAAAATGAGATAATGAAATTTAGTAACATTCGTGATTGATTTATTGTTATGAATTAAGGTTACGAAAGTGTCGTAAAATGTTTGCCAATTATCAATTTTCCGTCGAACTTCAGTAGCTCAATTTGTGGATCCAGCTTTTCCGTGTCGGGCGTAAGGTGTAGTTAACGTCAGCGGACGTTGGCTGCTGCCTCGTTTGCGCTCCGCTAGAGATATCTCCGCAACAAAACTTAGGACTTCATAGTACATTAGCATCAAATGCAGACAACGCTTGCATATCTATTTTTCAAGGATACAGTGCCAATTTTAACGAATTATTCTTTTCTTAAGCAACAAATATTCATCACGAATATTCTCAATTTTAAGAAATATACATTTAAATTGGCTAACTTTAGATGAACTTGAGTCTTCCGTATTTGAGAGGATAAATCGAAAAGTTTGAATAGAACGAAAACATACTCGCGCTGTGACGTATAAAGTTTAAGTTTCATTTCTTCTTGCGACATGATTATAAAATAACAGCGAAAAATGAAATATGAAGATTAAGTACAATTATTAACGATAGATATTTAAAAAATATTTAAGATTCTCAAAACAAAATTAACATTCAAATACTAAAGTTAACGTTAACGTTTTTAACTATTTTAATTAGATAACAATTAACGAACGACTTAACATTCAAAGATATACAAGTATTTATTCAATACTTAAGTGCTATTATTTCAAGACCAAAGGAGCAGTTTTTCCAACAATAATTATAAAATACCCTCAAGTTAAAGTAATTTTCAAAGCGTAAGACTATCAATGCACATTCGAAATAAACTTAAATATAACGCAACCAAAAATAAAATAAGGTAAGTCTGCAAAGTCTGAGCAATACGAAACACTTAACGTTCATTCAAGTCTAGCTGGATTATAATTGAAATAAATTAGTTACTTGCAGTTATAAGAAAAATAGATTGAAATACCAACGTTTTCATTAGAAATTGAACTTGATATTATCATAATAAGGAGCGGACTGTATAAAATAGAATTCCATAGATACCCGGATCGTTTGGACTACAAATTATGTTACGGCTGTATGTTTGCAAAGTGTTTCGTGGATAGTTTTGGGAAACAGAGAACAACCAGACCAAGGTCTGGCCAACCCGATGATCCCAACCGGGAGTAATCGAAAATAGCTTTAGAACTAGTTAGATAAGGCAAGGATACTCAAGACTGGAGCACTCCTCGTGGTTATGGTGAAGTCTAAATATTTATGCTGAAGTTCTAGTGTATACACAGGCACCACTGCACTTCGAATGTATATGGACACGAGCAATTGCACGATAGTCTTACAACTTTATTTATTGAGTATTGTAAACGAGCGGTAACGAACACGGTTTATGCGTACGGCCATCTTGTTTCTTCTTTTCTTGGCGATGGTGGCGCACCATTCTTGAGTAGTGCGTATATAGGGGAGGCGGGAGGATAGAAAATACTTAGGAAAAGGATATTATATCGGGACTGTTCCGAAATCAAACATTCCCTCCCACCTGAAATCACCTAGGAATTTCACAAGACAATCATCGACCGGCGGCTCTCCAGGTCCCCAGTTACTCATAGAATGTTAGATAGAAAGAAGATATCTATTTAGTGTATAATATAAACTAAATAGATATCTTAACTAAGTTGTGCATTGATAACCTTACACTAAACTACAAAAGAAAGCCAAACTTAGTTACTTTAATTTTAAAATTAGAACTTAAAATCTAGCTTAATAAAATAATAAAAAATAAGATTCAATCAAGAGAAGGCAGACTTTGACTACTGGTCTAGTAAGTAAGCCTCTTTGAGTCTTTAAGGTCTAACCGGATAATATTGTCCTTTCCGGGGTGGATTTGGACTACTCGACCTAGGCGCCATTCGTTAGGTGGTAGATTAGGTTCAATGATTGAAACAAGTTGACCAATATTAGGATGTTTGTGATCATCCTTAATCCACTAACTTTTTAATTGTAATCATTTTGCCAAATACAAAACTTTGTGAGAGCTTTTGAAGTAACTACCAGCGTGTTTTAGGATTCATATCTTCAACGGAAGGTTCTGGTAGAGCGACTAATGGACGTCCTATAATAAAATGACCGGCTGTGAGAACATCCATTTCGCCGGGATCAGAAGATAACTGACAAATCGGTCTTGAGTTCATCGGTTCAACTTTAGTTAAAACTGTAGTTAATCCTTCAAACGTCAGTACTTTTGAGCCTATGACCCTCTTGAGATAATATTTAGTAGATTTTATAACACTTTCAAAAATGCCTTCAAAGTAAGAGGTGCTGGTGGATTTAGTTTCCACGAGATTCCGAGACGTTAATTGATCAGAAATATCCTGTTTTTATCTATCAATAACTTAACCATTTCCTCAAGGTATCGTTTAGCTCCTACAAAGTTAGTGCCACAATCTGTCACAATATTTTGACATATTTCACTTGGAGACATGAATCTGTCTAGGGCGGCTGAAACCCTTCTGTAGACAGTTCAGATATGAGTTCTAAATGAACTGCATTTACAGATAAACAAATGAACAAGCAAATGTAAGTCTTACTGACCCGTGCGTTACGTCGTCTGTTTTCTTTTACAAGAAAAGGACCGCCATAATCGATCCTACCTGTTGAAAACAGTAACCTTGTTGAGATCTACAAGGTGGCAGATTGCCCATAGACGGCTGATAGGGTACAGGCTTAACCCGAAAGCAAGTCACACACTTTGCTGAAATAGAACGAATAAGATTTCTAATTCCCAAAATCCAGAACTTGCGAACAATTAGTGATTGCAACGTGCGAGGTCCACAGTAAATACCGTTTATGATAATAGCTAATAATTAATTGAGATAAAATAGATTGTTTTGGTTACAAATATGGATATTTTGTGTGATCAGATAAGTTGAAATTAGTAAGTCGTCCACCCGTTAAGTTATCAATAAACGGAGACAAATTTTGTAAGTATTTAGTGACGCTTCTGCGATTCTAATTTAGACATCTCTTGATTGAAGCTGCCCCGCTGGACGTATTTAATAAGGTTAAGCAGAGAGCACTTTACCTCATCCGTAGTCAAGTAACTTTCTCGCGTTGGCTTGGTTCTTTGCGCGAATCAGAAATGAAGCAAAAACCCATGCCAATACTCGCTGTAGTCGTGATAAGGATGAATACCGATTTAATAACACTTTCATAACGTCTTTATCAGATTCCCGAGATTGAGCAATCAGGTGCGTCTTCTCAAATTTGGCAACTCGTCCTGGGGCTTACGAATTTGAGCTGGCCAGTGATCTGGACCACTAAGCATCCAATCTACCATCAGCTTACATTTGACCAACTATGCGAGAGACCTCGGCTAGGAAAGTCAGCAGAATTGTCCTGAGTCGAGACATGCCTCCAGGCAGAAGGTTCAACTGCGTCGGTTATTTTAACTACTCGATGCGCAACAAAAGGTTTCAGTTTGTATGGCTCTGTATTGATCCAAGCTAATATAGTTGAGCTATATGAGTAAACTTAATATGAGATATATTTATTTTCGAAATAAGTAAAGATTGCATGTGTTTGAGAGTACGAGTTAACAAGAGCGCACCGCATAGCTCAAACGATTAACTGTTAGAGGCTTAATCAGAGCCACTTTAGATTTAGAAATCAAAAGAAACTTGTTTTTGATCATTGATAAGTATAAGCATATGGATGCTGTGTCTATCTCCGATCAAGTATCGGAGATAGACACATCATCCTCTTTGATGATCCATCGCAAAACCCAATCAGCTGGTGTGGCTGCTAAGTCAATCACGGTTTTACGAGTTTTTATCGATTTTATATTAGATAAGTCAGACACATGAAACCTAATCGTTACACAGATTGGCGGAATGAGTTTATCCCAAGACAATCAATACGCCGTAAGTTTAAGCTGAAAGAAAAAAGAAAAAGGTGAAAGCCAACAACGGATCATAAACACGAGCAACGTGGGACAGGATTGAACGTTTCGTAACTCCACATTCACAGGATAGACGGAGTAAGTGAAATAGTCTTCCTTAGGATCCCATTGAACTCCTAAAACAAAGCGATATTGAACCATCGTCAGAAAATGACTTCGGACATTGACAATGTTCCATAGGTAACGATCGAAGAAATAAGGGCTGTTACTGCTCCACTTACGCAAATCTAGCTAAGCACAATTAAGAAATCAATTCAATTGATCAAATCTTCTTTAAGCTGAGAGGCTGCTTCGATTGAGGAAGCACCTGTAGTAATACAGTCCATATAAATATGATGCCGAAGAGCTTCAGCATGAAACTGATCACCGTGATCTGCAGCTAACTGATGTAATGTTCGTATCGCTAAGTACGGCGAGCTTTTGACTCCGTATGTGACCGTACGAAGTTCAAATTCTTGAACAGGCAAAGAAGGGGATTCACGCCATAGTACGTGTTGCCACACTCGATCCTCAGGCCTTATCAAGATTTGCCTGTACATCTTAGATATGTCACATGTAAACACTATATTATGGATCCGAAATCCAGTAATAATATCAACCAAATCAGCCTGTAACTTCGGTCCAGTGTAAACAATATCATTTACAGATAGTTCATTAGTCGTCTTGTGACTCGCATTGAATACAACGCGAAGTTTGGTCGTTAAGATTTCTGGACAGATCACACAATGGCGAGGAATGAAATATCTAGGTGGAATATCCTTTCCCACTGGTTGCATATGATTAAACTGCTCATAATCACGCATAAAATTGTTATAACGAAATTTAAGTTCTGGTTGTCGGCAAAGTTTTTCTCAATATTTATAAACTGCAACAAGAACTATTATATGAGCCTCCCATATAAACAGACAACTGCTTCAATAAGATAGGAACAACATATCGACCGTCCGATTCCCTAAGTTTGAGTGGAATACAGGCGTTCGACCTATTCATCTTCTGGAGCAGGTATATGTTGATGAGGTGGTTCCTCGACTTCCCAAATCGTTTCACCATCTTATCCAATGAATTAGTTGAAGTAATTAACGAAGTGTCAACAGATTTTACCTGATTCTCCACATTTGTGGGTCCTAGAGAACTCAACCAAAGACACTATGTAAAGCAGCAGGATAGCCATGCTCTGGTTGGATGACACGGCCGTCATAGATGTGATGAAAACTTCAGCACCTAGCAATAAATCAACATCAGACGGTTTGTCAAAGTCACGATCCGCTAATACTAATGTTTATTATAGTCTCGAACCGCTAGAGGAATATCAGTGGTTGGCATTTTAGAAGTAATTTTATCGATGACTATAGGATTAATATCGAATTGCGGGTTATTCGAATCACACGGGCGTATAGAGCATTGAGTCACTCTCTTGACTTGACACACAGACTATTGTCCAAGTCCAGCCACAGTGGTGCATCGGCGCAATTGAAAACCACGTCTTTTGCGCACTTCATAGTGATGAAGCAGTCTGAGCGCCGCTATCGATGAGCGCTCTAACTTAGTGGAACGTGCCACTATAGTCCTGCACACGCACCATGCGTCCCGAGCAGCACCACACACGGGCCACGAGCCTCTCCCAGAACGCACTGGTGTTAGTGTGGGCGCTACTCGAATCATTGAAATTAGGAGTTTTAAATAAGGATAGTTATTTATTTGATCTAAATACGCCACGGCTAAGATGCGCTTATTTTGATAACGCTTAAGTTCATTGAAAACAAGCTCATAATTATCGGAAGTTAATTTTACCTTCTTTGCGATCCCTAAAGCGGATCCGATAACAAAAATGAGATAATGAAATTTAGTAACATTCGTGATTGATTTATTGTTATGAATTAAGGTTACGAAAGTGTCGTAAAATGTTTGCCAATTATCAATTTTCCGTCGAACTTCAGTAGCTCAATTTGTGGCAGTCTAGCTTTTCCGTGTCGGGCGTAAAGGTGTAGTTAACGTCAGCGGACGTTGGGCTGCTGCCTCGTTTGCGCTCCGCTAGAGATATCTCCGCGGCAAAACTTAGGACTTCATAGTACATAGCATCAAATGCAGACAACGCTTGCATATCTATTTTTCTTAAGGATACAGTGTAATTTTAACGAATTATTCTTTTCTTAAGCAACAAATATTCATCACGAATATTCTCAATTTTAAAAATATACATTTAAATTGGCTAACTTTAGATGAACTTGAGTCTTCCGTATTTGAGAGGATAAATCGAAAAGAGTTTGAATAGAACGAAAACATACTCGCGCTGTGACGTATAAAGTTTAAGTTTCATTTCTTCTTGCGACATGATTATAAAATAACAGCGAAAAATGAAATATGAAGATTAAGTACAATTATTAACGATAGATATTTAAAAAATATTTAAGATTCTCAAAACAAAATTAACATTCAAATACTAAAGTTAACGTTAACGTTTTTAACTATTTTAATTAGATAACAATTAACGAACGACTTAACATTCAAAGATATACAAGTATTTATTCAATACTTAAGTGCTATTATTTCAAGACCAAAGGAGCAGTTTTTCCAACAATAATTATAAAATACCCTCAAGTTAAAGTAATTTTCAAAGCGTAAGACTATCAATGCACATTCAGAAATAAACTTAGCAAATATAACGCAACCAAAAATAAAATAAGGTAAGTCTGCAAAGTCTGAGCAATACGAAACACTTAACGTTCATTCAAGTCTAGCTGGTTATAATTGAAATAAATTAGTTACTTGCAGTTATAAGAAAAATAGATTGAAATACCAACGTTTTCATTAGAAATTGAACTTGATATTATCATAATAAGGAGCGGACTGTATAAAATAAATTCCATAGATACCCGGATCGTTTGGACTACAAATTATGTTACGGCTTAAATGTTTTGCAAAGTGTTTCGTGGATAGTTTTGAAACAGAGAACAACCAGACCAAGGTCTGGCCAACCGATGATCCCAACCGGGAAGTAATCGAAAATAGCTTTAGAACTAGTTAGATAAGGCAAGGATACTCACAAGACTGGAGCACTCTCGTGGTTATGGTGAAGTCTAAATATTTATGCTGAAGTTCTAGTGTACAGGCACCACACTGCACTTCGAATGTATATGGACACGAGCAATTGCACGATAGTCTTACAACTTTATTTATTGAGTATTGTAAACGAGCGGTAACGAACACGGTTTATGCGTACGCGCCATCTTGTTTCTTCTTTTCTTGGCGATAGGTGGCGCACCATTCTTGAGTAGTGCGTATATGGGAGGCAGGAGGATAGAAAATACTTAGGAAAAGGATATTATATCAGGACTGTTCCGAAGCCACAACAAATACTATGTATATACTTGGAAATGTTTACTTTGAGTGAATGGTAGATTCATTATTTTTCGTTAATGGTAGCACCGATGTCGGCGCGGGCGCAATACAGAATCAATATTTATCAGGGCTCCGCTGAAAATCAGCGCTGCTGCAGTACCTGCGGTAGCATATGCTGAGACGGAATCCTTTTGGTCACATCACTCAATCTTGCTGAGATTTATTTTATTTATTTTTATGTTTTCCACCTACCTTGTATGTTTTTATGTTTTATTCACTTCTAAGTGTATATTTTGTGAGTGTATTGATGCTAATAAAACATATGTCTGTCTATGTCTATGTCAATATCTTTACGTTCTTTTCATGATAATAATTTACTAGCTAATATTAAGAAGCCCCCTCTTAAAACCGGTTTCTCTATTGAAAGAACTGACCACCTGGTGATTACTGAAGTTAAATATTAAGTTATAAGCTTTTAATCAATGTTCAGTAATACATAAAATATGAATATAGTTGCTATTTAAGAACAATTCAATTTTTAGCTCTTTGCCTACCATACCTGGTATATTTTGATGCACCAGGTGTAAACAATTTTTATCGTCACTCTGTGGAGTCATACAATTATGGATTTGAAAGCTACATTCTAAATTATTTAAATTATTATAACTGCTAGAGATTACCTCTATTGTCTCATTTTATAATTTAAATTACTTGGAACTGATTCCAAATTACATATTAAGTCATTATGCTGCTCAATAGAAGTAGATGTCTGTGTAGCCAAGTCCTTAGCTGAGTTACTATATAAACAATAAGATAGCACATTTGCTATCTGTCTTAAATAATACTTTGATAGGTAATACCTATCTCTAGTCAAACATTTCTTAATTAAATTATTTATGTCTATTAAATTAATTCTATTATTATAATTATAACAATTAGATGTCAAGGTTAAATTATTATTACATGAAAAATTATTCATTAATAAATTCAAATCGTGTCTTATTTTATTTTATTGTGGCCAACCCTGTATGTAACGCAATGTAAACAAGATCATTTTATGTACATTTAAAGTATTTAGATAATCAATATATTTTAATAATTGATTTTTGTTTACATTGCCTCTTCTCCCAACAAGAATTATTAATGTGCAACACTACCCATCTCAATGCAATACCATCCTCCTTGCCTGCACCAGAAGAATCACCACAACGGACAGAACCACGATACTATCCTAGCACGGTGAATACCAGTGTGCTTTTAAATGGGGAGGAGCTGAGCCTTGTTGTAACAACTGTTCGTCTCGGAATTACAGTTGACGCGAAGCTTCAATGGAGCCGTCATATATCTAAACTAGATAGCAAACTTATTCCTGCAGCATATAAAAAGATTACAGGCCTTACATGTGTTGAAACAGCTAAATTAGTCTATTTTAGTTATTTCCATAGCATAATGTCGTATGGAATCTTGAATCGTCAGGTGAACTGCATGTTCGTTTGTCAACTTAATTTATTTAAAACGTCAACGTTGTCAAGACAAGTTATTAATATATTGATTTTGTTTTGATAAAACGGCATACTCTCATTTCAATCATAATTAATTAAGAAAAAGCGCTTGCCAAAGTATGTAAGCATACTAATTTGTCAGACAATTCAGAACAAGCGGAAAATTAAATTTACGTAATCTCCTTAATTTGTTTAGACGATTCGGTGCAACTCTGTCTCGGCGATTAAGTCAGGCCGGGCTTATAAATTCCGACAATTGTTAAATTTATAACGTAGTCTAAAGAATGTTATTAGTAAATACAAATGAACAAGATAAAAAATGTTGTGAACTTCTCTTTCGCTAAATATTAGACATACCAACTAACCTAGAATTGGCCTCCCGGATGGAACATCTATAGCGGACGTCTGCACTGTTCATGAAGTATCATCAGACCGGGTACCTGACTGTTCCATTTATGTGACTCAACGAAGGAAAGGAAACTCACATGAAATGTCACTGCCAATTATTGCAAGTACAGATTCTTCCTATCACAGTCCAAATCTGGTAGCCTGGCAACTAAAGTTTACCAGATTTATTGACACTTCAAAATCAAGAATTAGAAATTATGAAAAATGAAATTTTAGAATTAAAGTTAAAACTTGAAGCTACTGAGAATGAAATAGACAATTTAATGTTAGAAAATAAATCCATGGCTATAAAATAAAGAACAAGACCAAAAATTAAAAACCTATTAACCATATGTTCAACAACAACCAGCAATAAAAGAAAAAGAAAAAGAAAAATAGTAAAATACGCATAAAAGGATAAAGAGAAACAAAAACTATATCATAGCCTGCAAAATCTAGATGCTGATGAAAAGTGTATAAACACAACAGAGATGTTAAGAATACAAGAGAAACCATTCGTGCTTGAGGAAGAAACTGATCACACAACAGAAACCCCAGCTCCAAGAAAAATTAAAGTTGTGGTAATAGCTGACCAACAGGGACATGGCGTACAACAAGCTTTACAACGATTACTAGATACAAACTATATGGTAACATGCTTTTGGAAGGATGGTGCGTGCCTTCAGGAAGTTCTTAACACCTGCAATACAGAACTGTGTAGTCTCACGTCGCATGACTTTGTCGTAGTTATGGGAGGCATGAACGAAAATAACCCTTTTAACCTAAAAACCACACTTTTAAAGTGGTTAAATTTGACATGTCACACAAATATTGTTATTTGTGGTCTACCATCTAATGCGATTTTGAATATCTCTCTTAATAGGGAAATAGAACTTATATGTAAGGGCTTCACCCATTGTGCTTTTGTAAGACTTAATTATAATAGATCTCGCCTAGGCTCTAAATACTTCTTGACAGACTTGTGTTTTGGTATATTTCGGGAAATCATACATGTATCCCATCTCAAATATAAACCATTTTCGGTTAACATACAAGGTCATAGGGGTGTAATGGACCACTTAGATTCACCTTGTTCACCAAAATCGGAATCAAGTCTCACCGTACTAGGAGAATTTGATCAAACACCAAACCGGAGATCACAGACACATCCTTTTTTATAAAGAATGACTCAGTTTGTATCATGCACCAGAACATAGCTGGTTTCTTTAGTAAAAAGGAGTTAATAGAAATAACACTTAATGAAATGTCGGATAATAATGAAATCCCAGATCTAATTTGTCTAACTGAAACGTTTGTAAGGAAACATTGTGAGTTAAACATAAACCTCAAAGGCTACAAATTGAGCGCTTCATTTTGCAGGTCAAAGCAAAGGCGTGGTGGTTCTTGTATTTTACACTGTAATTCAATAACGACTAAGGAACTACCTTTTCTAAAGGAATTCGCATCAGAACTGACTTTCGAATGTTGTGGATTAGAAATAGTAGAATATAAAATAATCCTTGTGTGTATTTACCGTACTCAACAGCGAACGTAAAATATTTTTAATAAACTACATCTTCTTCTTGACAAATTAAAATCATTTAAAAACATATAATTATTGCAGGATTGGAATATTGACACCTAAAGAAAATTAATACATCGGACGAATTAATAGAAATACTAACTAGCTACAATCTGGACTTGCATATTAAAACACCTACACGATGTGAGTCTTGTATAGATCATTTCGCGAGCAATATAGAGGAAGCAGTCGGGTATACTAAAGCCGTGTGCTTATCAGACCATAATACAGCTCAACTATTGTCTGTACCGGTTAAATTGCGTAAAGCACCGCTTAATACTTGGTTTGAAATGAGACGTGATTATAGTATTGACAACTTGAACAAATTCAAATATGTTTTGACGAGCTATCCATGGCGAAACCTTATTGACTTCGAAAATGTAGATGACGATTTCACACTATTTCATAATGAACTTATTCTCTTATATAATTTATGTTTTCCTAATAAAAATTAAGATTTTCAATAAAGTTAACACAAAATCAAGATGGCTAACCAAGGGCTTAAAATATCATGTCAAATTAAAAGAAAATTACTTTTGTCTTATTATAAAAACACACATATAATACTAAAATAAATACCGACAGTACTCTAAAATACTTAGAAATGTATACTACTGTCCCAAAAACTTACTAATGAGAAATATGTTAATACAGCCAGGAATAAATGCAAAGCCACTTGGATATAATAAATAACAAAGACAAGTAAATGACAAACATAATATTGATTACCTAAAATAAATGACAAAATTATAGATAATCCTTCAGATATTGCAAACGCATTTAATAATTACTTTATAGACTCGACAAATGTACCTGATAACTATCGATGTAACTTAAGTAAACTGAAGTTCATCGAAAGTACTTCCATCTATATTTTTAAACCCTACCGACGAAAATGAAATAATCAAAATTATAAACACTCTGAACAACACAAATTCCACAGGTCATGATGAAATATGTACGAAAATAGTTAGGGCTTGCGCAAGTGAGTTGGCACCTTTGCTGGAACATTTTGTGAATCGTTGCTTTGAAGAGGAAATTCCGAGCACTCTTAAGATGTCCATTATCAAGCCACTATTTAAAGGTGGAGAGGCATAATTTAAACAACTACAGAGCCATTGCACTTATCCCAGTTTTGTCAAAGATATTCGAAAAGATCATGCAGGTCAGATTAATTTCTTTTTTCACAAAACACTGCATAATTAGGGAGGAACAATTTGGGTTTCGCAAGGAAAGGTCAACAACACTGGCCTGTTACTCCCTTATTAAGAATATATCGATCCATATGGCCAACAGGATTCCACCATTCTTTTCGATATGAGTAAGGCCTTTGACTTTGTCAATCATAAGACTCTCCTGAATAAGCTTGAGCGTTATGGTGTGCGAGGACCGGCCTATGATTGGATAAGGAGCTATCTCAATGAAAGGACTCAGTTTGTGGAAGTACTGAGGCTGGATGATGGGTGTCGGAGTGTGGCGTACAGTTCGGAATAGTTAGATAGTTCGGAGGTAGATAGAGACAGTAGAGCAGATAAATCAGGCGTCCCACAGGGCAGTATATTGGGACCATTACTCTTCATTCTTTACATTAATGACCTTCCAAAGTGTACGCAATATCCTGTTACACTCTATGCTGACGATATTTCTATAACTATACATAAAAAACCATAACACTGACTATAATGATGACATAAATAATGAAATAAGAAATATAACAAATTGGCTAAAATATAATGATTTGAAAATTAATACAAGTAAAACAAAGTACATACATTTTACAACAAAATGGTAAACCCCAACAACTATCCGTACACCATGGTAACGATCCCATTGCCATGACGCATCAACGACCTTTCCGGTATTGATTGATTCCGAACTCACATGGCAGAATCACGTTGAAACTGTATGCCAAAGGATTACAGGTTTGTGTTCGCTCTGTATCGTCTGTCAAAATTAGCTAACAAAGACAGCTCTAATGGCATACCACGGATACGTTGGTTCTATACTGAGGTATGGACTGATTCTGTGGGAAATTCGACACACATTTCTCGTGTATTTATACTAGAAGAGATGTATACGATCTATATGCTGTGTCGGTCAAATGGAATCATGTAGAATCTCTTTAAAAAGTTAAAAATACTTACATTACCTTCCTATATATATATGAAATTTTAATATTGACCAAAAAAAATGCTCACCTCTTCACAAAACAACTTAATGATCGTGGTGGTACAAGAAGGTATCCGAGGAAATTATCTGTGCCCCAGGCAGCCACAACTTGTATTTAATTCCGAACCACATTCAAAACTTGACATTTAATCTTTTAAAAAAAATTATTTTGGGATTCTGATTGAAAACTGTTTTATGACATAAATGAATTTATTAAATTCTGCCGTGACGGTCACCTCAAGCGAATTGTTGTTGATGTTTGAAATTTAAAATTGAAAAATGAATTAGAATTTGTAAGGTTGACATTATACTAGTTTGACATTATGCATTATGACATGACCATGCCTGTATATTTTTATTTTTTCTGTTTTTACCCTCTAAATTTATTGACATTATACCGTTTTATTAAATTTTGATATGAAATGTTATTGTAATTTTATAATTTTCTAATTTTAATTATTCAATTGCATGTCTACGTAATATTTGCATACCGATAAATCGGTGAAACATGCATGTTCACACTATGTTATAAGATCTAAAATGTACCATGTTTTATGCAAATAAATATTATTATAAAACTATAATAAAAAACTAAAACCAGTAACCTAATTACCATACAGTCCTACTCCCCGCTGTATCGTTCCAAGAACGCTGGCTGCGTTTCGCTCTGAATGGCTATACTTAGCCTTTGAGCGAGCAAAGAACCAGCCCTCTTATCACCAGCAGAAACGACCAGCCGCGGATGGAGTTCCTTTAGGAACTTCACTGCACGTGGACCCCACGGACCGATAGTCTCTACAGCAAATGGCACAAATACATATGTAGTCATCTCTCAGAGACTCATATTGCGCCACTTACTCAGTTCAGCTGCCTCTGATGCCGCCCCGGCTCTAAACGAGGTACCCTGAGATGAGAGGCCACCAAAGTGTCTACGTAAGTAGCATCCCATACTAGGCTTTACCTCTCTCCCAAGGGACCAATGTCATAACGTTGGGTCTCTGCCATCGTCTCTAAATATTCCACAAGGCTCTAAAACCGAGGAACATTTACAGAGACAAGAGCCCTTCGGATGACATCGTTCAAAGAACCGTGCCGTGAAAACATACCAGCAATTTTCTTACATAATAGTTCGTGGAGGCCAAACTCGTTGAAGATGCTACCACAGGGGCACTGGCGGGTTGACAAATCGCCGCTCCTAGTCGGATTCCTACGGCGATGCGCAAGCTTTCCCCATCAATGTGCCGAGATTACTTGATGGTAAAGCGTGAAACAAGTGACTAGATTCTTAGTCGAAACAGCTCGAAGGCGTGCCTTATCTTGGTCACTATGTAAATTATGAAACAAATATTTCTACACGCCCTGTACCAACGGAATATCCCACTGCTTTTGTTGGTTAACTTCAGTGGAACATTTTCGCTGGGACAGAGCGTTTACCATGTCTACCCTGCCTCCGTAGCAAAGCACAGGTCTACTTTATTATTTAAAATTATGTTACATAAATCACCGACGCTATGCACGGAAGCAAGGAAAGCAGGCAATGCAACGCTAGAAAGATTTCTCACCAAAACCACCAAATTTTATAGGTAAAGTAGCTTGAGTCCAGGCTGTTGTATTTAAAGTTAAATTTAGAATTTTTATATAATTTTAAGATTATTATCAATATCTTTTAAAATATCCGAACATTTCCAGACTGGACTCGAGCGGACTAAGTATGTAAATCTAGGTACAAAGAGACAATATTTTAAAATAGTAAGAGCAGTGTGAGGGTTTAATTTATATAATTTATCAACGTGGTTTAAAACTGATCAAATTTTGTTTTAAAACAGTTTAATACTATCGAAAAACAACGGGGCACCTAGCAGGTATAGTGATTTCGTACGGACAGTTTTATTCCTGGAGAATATGATTGAAATTTTGAATTAGTGTCTCTGTGAGAAGTAGATAAATTATTGGAAAATAAAATATTTCACATTTATTGCTATTTGGTTCAAGACCAATATTTTTAAAATTTCGAAAAATATGAGTAAGATCACTGAGGACGTCATCTGCTCTACCTCCCAGTGTACCGTCGTCCAGGTACCAGACATTCAGCTTGGATTTCAAATTTGAAATAATGGGTTGAATTCCCAAACTGAAAAGTGCTGGACCTAGTGGGTCACCCTGCTGAACACCGACAGCAGAATCGATAACATGGTTTTCGTAAAACAAGTTAGTATTTTGACTGTAACATTGCCAAACGTAATGATACATTTCGGGGGTATTGTTAGCCACTTCTTTCAGCAGGGTTACCCTATCGATAGAGTTAAAAGCATTCCTTAGGTCAACCTTCACAAGAACATCTGCATCAGAGTTTGTTAAAAATGTACGCACTGAATGTACCGCCGCCTCACAGCCACCTCTAGTGCCAAAGCCTAGTTGAGTGGGCTAAAATTTTGTGTTAAGGTAGGAGACTATGTGCCTGCAAGCTAATTTTGAAGTTAAGCGTCGAAATGTGGAACCAACGGCAATGGGACGGATACGGTTATCCCTTTTGTTATCCTTTTTTTGAAGGCACATAATCTTGCCCCATATAAGAAAGCAATGAAATTTGGATTAATTACCAGAAAGCATAAAGTTACATAATTTTGTAATTTCACTAAGAAGTACTCCGCCGGCGTCACCGGCAGAAGCGCTTACAAGATCTTTAAGATGTTTTTGACTTTTTTTAAATCAAATTTAGGACGTGGTCGAGATAAATGAGTAATTATTGGATAATTAAAATTTTGAAAATATCTCTCTTTTAGTGGAGACGTAATTGATTTATTTATTGTTTTATCAAAATGAAAATAGGAATACGCGAAAGTAAATAATTTTTGCCTACTCTTTTCACTATTAGTGAAACAATTTTGAATAGTGCATGACAATGCTTTAGCAAGCTGCATCCTTGCACCTCTAGGAATTCTTTTAACCACTGGTATATTACGATGATAATTGTAAATTTGCTCCGAAAAAAGGGAAAAATTTGTGTCATTAGGGAAAAAAATTACTAATAAAGTTATGAATTTCTACGGTAGGCTGTGAAGCCGAAATACTTTTACTATGGTATCGTTTAATATGTATATTTAATCCCCATTTACCTATAAACAGCCTACCATCGGTACAATTTTGACACTGTAAGAAAACCGGCTGTGAATGTAGCGGAGCGGAGATATTCGTAAAAAAAATCTAAAATGATCTCTACATCACTCAAAAGTCTTTATATTACATAGCTTTTAAACTGAAGTGACAAATGAATTCACAGTCTCCTGATTATAAGTGACTACTGCACTCCAGACGCAGCCATCTACTAACAAATAAGATTACAGATGCGTTGCCATCCCTAAGGACTAAGATGGAACGCTTCACAGCCTGTGACTATGCTGGCCCTCTATACTCTTCAGGCCGGAACATAGAAGTGCAAGCACTGCTATTAAATTTGGCCGCAGAAATAGGAAGAGGCTGTTACCTACCCAGAAGGACTCCTAGGCAGAAAAGGAGTGCAACCACATATATATTTTTTTACGGAATAAGGGTGACAAACGAGCACACAGTCTACCTGATGGTAAGTGTATGCTATGGCCCATAGAAATCTACATTTATCCTCAATTAAGAATCAAAATGCAGATGAGTTGTTACCCTTGAGGACTAAGATACTCATTTCCAGTAGGAAGGGTCTCCGGTTCTCTGGTTCATGTTATAGAAGATATGTTCGATTTCTACTGGTGTAAAGGTTGTACTATTTCTGGAGTGTTATTTTCTAGTATTCTTGTTAATTCCTGCGCATTCCTCCTTAGTTTGACTTGCTCCTCAGAATGCTGCCATCTTTATTGCGTAAGAGCTTCTCTTCTTCGGTGTTAGAACACACTTTGAGGATTCTGTAAGTCCTTTGCCATACATTTTCTTTCTCTTCGGTACTGCATAGATCTTTCCAACTTTGTGTTGCAGCTGTTTCTATGCTGTAGATGTATTCTTCTCTTGCTTTTAGATAGTGATCTATGACAAGTTTTCGTCTTTTAGGGTGTGCAATCCGAATTCTTCGTCGTGTCCTAATCATCTCCTCTTTCTTAAGTTTAAGTTCTTTAGTCCACCATATTGCTGCTTTCTTTGTTTTCTTGGGTTTGATTATGGGGATCACTTTAATACATGCCGATGAAATGC
>JAGSMP010002748.1:0-20160 GCA_029286625.1 Parnassius orleans
AAGATATGTTCGATTTCTACTGGTGTAAAGGTTGTACTATTTCTGGAGTGTTATTTTCTAGTATTCTTGTTAATTCCTGCGCATTCCTCCTTAGTTTCACTTGCTCCTCAGAATGCTGCCATCTTTATTGCGTAAGAGCTTCTCTTCTTCGGTGTTAGAACACACTTTGAGGATTCTGTAAGTCCTTTGCCATACATTTTCTTTCTCTTCGGTACTGCATAGATCTTTCCAACTTTGTGTTGCAGCTGTTTCTATGCTGTAGATGTATTCTTCTCTTGCTTTTAGATAGTGATCTATGACAAGTTTTCGTCTTTTAGGGTGTGCAATCCGAATTCTTCGTCGTGTCCTAATCATCTCCTCTTTCTTAAGTTTAAGTTCTTTAGTCCACCATATTGCTGCTTTCTTTGTTTTCTTGGGTTTGATTATGGGGATCACTTTAATACATGCCGATGAAATGCATTGCGTATATTTATCTACCGTAATGTCCAAATCTTGTGTTGTCTTGATTTGTTCTATTATTTCCTTGTTTATTTGGTTTCTACTTAATTCTTTCGTGAGTTCTTGTTTAAATACTTCCCAGTTCGCTTTCCTAGTTTCAAACTTTCGCGTGCTGGTAATTGTCTTTTCTGGTATAGAATTCTCTAGATTAAGCTCATATAATATTGGTTTGTGGTTTGACAAAGTGCTAAATGTTTCGTCGACTCTCCAGTTTTTGATCTTATTTATTAAAGAAGTTGAACACGCTGTTACATCTATGATACTGGAGCAAAGCTTGCCCATCCTATAAGCTGCGAATGTTGGGCTACTGCCAGTATTAAGGATTTCAAGATTTAATTCAGCTATTGTCTCCATTATTTGAGAACCCCTTTTATCGTCAGCATCGCATCCCCACCAGACACTTTTTGCGCTGACGTCTCCTGCAATGATGTAGTCACTTGCGTCCATGCTCGTCGTAAATTGGTTGATCTTGGTAAGATCTTCATCGATATTTCCTTTTTCATGCAAATAAATACTAATTATGCCTATTTTCTTATAATCTACTTTGATAGTGATAGTTACAATATCCTCTGTAATAAGGTCTGGATTTACAGTGTACTGAATGTTTGGATCTAAGACAACGATTGCCGATCTGACTGGTTTATTTTTGTCATGACTCACTTTTTGGACAACACGATAGTTCGAGCCTAGGGTTACATGAGCTTTCGCTCCAACATAAGGCTCCTGCATCAGTATTATTGAAAATCCCTGCATAGTGGCTGCGTAAACACTCTTGTGTTGCCGCACGCCCACGATCAGGTTGTATTGGACAATTTTATTTTGTTTTAACTGTGGTTGTTATTATCAATTATCTCTTAGCAATAAGATACCGAGGATCTTGCTATCCTGTCCCATTTTGCCCACTCCGGACATTCAGGGCTGTAGGCAGGATGGCTTAAAGATTCTTTTTGTAAATTTTTACAATTTTTGCATATTGGTGTTTGATTTCGATTTGTGCACAATCTGGTATCATGCTCCTCGCAACAGTATCCGCATACTAGTCCGTTATGGCAATCTCTAGCTAGATGGTTAAGTCCAAGACACTTATAACATTGGGTCAGAGGAGAGTGATCAATGCATGGAATTACTTGATATCCTATACGCAGCCTTTGGTCTTTTAGTTTTGTCCACATTTGTGGTGTTACTTCTAGTATGATGTTGACTAGTTCACGGACCCTTCCTTTCGTTCTACGGAGTACTTTGGCTGCTTTGTGGGGTTCTGTTATACCTGATACCAAGTTGCTATTTTGTGTCACTAATGCTTTGATTAATTTTTTATCGCTAAGATCGGATATGACACCTATCAATCTTAAGTGCGGATTTTTGTTCGAGGGTGTAGATACAGATAATTTGGTGCACGAATCTCTAATTGTTGTTCCTAAAGTTTGCCTATCTTCTTGAGTGTCGCAGCTGATAACTACTCTTTGATTTTTGAGTTTCGTTATCTTGTTGAGACCAATTCCTAGTTCTACTGGATCAACTCCCCTTTTTACTTGTTTAACCATATCCTCGCTAGTCAGACGGGGATCAATAGACTCCAGAATCATGGGAAAACGGGGCGTGCACGCAGCATCGGCATAAGTCTTTTGCGGTGGCTTGTATGATGCTAGGGCTACCCGTTCGTTAGTTACCCTCTCCATTGGTGATGCGCAGGGGCAGTTCCTTAGTTCGTCAATCTTCTCCTTAATTTCCGCAATTGCCAATTCTGCTCCCAAGCCTGAATTGCCCTGGAAAGAAAACTGGCTCGTGTTAAATTCTTTTATTTCGTTTATATCGTTCATCATTGTTTTCATTTTGATGATGATCGGATCTAAAACTATTCTAACACTTTGGTCATTTATTATCGTAGTGATATAGGGTGGTGTTGCTTTGAAGTCCGAGATCATTTGTTTCAACTCCTGTATCTCTCTGATGACTGTGTCAGTGCCTGTTTGTATGACCTCAGGGACTAATGTTTTCTTTTCTGTCTCCTTATGAATACTGATGAATTCTTCGATCATCTGGGTTAAAAGATTGATCTGTTGCGTCATTTCTTTTACCTGTACCGACAGTTTTATTGCTAATTCAGACTGCTTCTGCTCTGGTAATGAGATTAATGTCTCAGGTTAGGTTAGGTTAGGTTAGGTTCCCCCCCCGAACGGGTTCCCGCCTTGTCGTGGCGGGGGGCCTTAGTAGCCGTGGCTTGGTCACCCGCGGTGAACAAAGAGGAACCCTTTGGCTGGCCCGAGGTGTAGGGCCGGCCCGAGGTGGCCACTCCGTGTGGGCTCGGCGAGCCCACTTCGGATGTGTGTCGGTGGGCTGCTGTGGGAGGGGTTTTTTTTTTTTTTTTCAATTTATTGGGTAAACAAACAACATCACAATAACAAATGGTTATAATAGTGTTAACCTATACATTATTAACAATTGTGACATCCACACCGTTTACCACGAGCATTATGAACAAATTGTTTTTACAGGTTGAGAGTTTTATTCATCTGTACATTTTTCACTGTTGTGTGTAGTATACATTGTCATGCAGTTCCTTAATTACTAAGTTTCTGTAAACGCTTACACTATTTACAAAACTATCAATATGACTGAAGTTGCGGTTGTAAGAATTTAGTATACGACGAATAGTTGCACGCATGCCTACGTTAGTACGTGATGTTCATTTGGCAAATAGATGTTTCGAACGACAAACTTGCATGTACGATCTAGTAGGCACTCTATAGTTAATATTATTGACAATATCAAAGCAGTCGTACCTGTTATGTCAAATGTCATACAAAAACATGGCTTGCATTTGTATTCTCCTAGACTCCAATCTAAGAGTTTATATCTTTGTAATAGCTGGTGGTATGATGGATAGTTATGACAGCATTTATAGTGCATACAACGTAGAAATTTCTTTTGCACTCTTTCTAAGTTATCTGAGTATTTTATATACAAAGGATTCCAAATACATACAGCATATTCTAACTGTGAACGGATAAGGTCTTATAAATATGTAAATATGTATTAGGACGTACAAAGTCATTACTGGCTCGGAGTACAAAACCATACATTTTATAAGCCTACTACATACGTTATCAACATGTGCATCAAGTGTTAACTTAGTATCCAATGTGACTCCAAGATCGCGAATAGTTTGTACTCTGGTAACATTGTGGCCGCCTATGGAATAATTATGTGTACTCCACGCTCGTTTTCTAGTAAATGTAATAACTTTACATTTATCGAGACTTAGTTGTAGTTTGTTAATGTTACAGTAATTGTTAAATCTGTTCAGGTCCTCCTGGAACTCGAGGTGATCATTAGAATTATGTATAGTTCGATAAATTTTTAGGTCATCTGCATATAATAAGAAATTACAATGCTGAAAGCAATTATTTATATCGTTAATAAACAGAATGAATAATAGGGGGCCAAGGATAGATCCTTGTGGCACACCAGACGTTATAACAACCGTACTTGATTCATATCCATTGATGACCACTTTTTGTGTTCTGTTTGTTATATACGACTTAAACCACCTCCAAAGATTTCCGCGAATCCCGTTGAAAGCAAGTTTTCTAGCAGTATTCTATGATCCACTCGGTCAAACGCTTTCGAAAATCTGTATAGACACTATCGGTTTGCGTATTAGCGTCTATATTGTCAAACAATTCAGAGTATAAACAATAAGATTAGTGATAGTAGATCGTTTACGAACAAACCCATGTTGTTGTGGAAGGACAGTCCTATGCAATAGTGGATAGATATTATTGTGCACCAGCCTCTCCATAAGTTTAGATAAAGTGGGAAGGATTGAAATTGGACGATAATTGACTACATCTCTTTTTATGCCTCCTTTATGTATTGGTGTTATCCTGGCTGATTTCCACATAGCTGGAAATATACCCTCTGTAAGACATTTATTATATAATATAACCAACGGTTTACATATGGTTACGGCAGTATTTTTAATGAAAATAGGGGGAATGTTATCAAGGCCTGCGCCTTTAGTAATGTCTAGTGCCTTTAGTTCCTTTAAAACATCTGCTTCTGATAGGTATATGTCACTAATAATGGTGTCATTGAGCATACCATTGTCTATATCATCTATATGGTCAATACAGAAGGAGTCAGATACATTAGTACGCTGGAAAACTGAATGAAAGAAGGAAGAAAACAGGTTACAAATGCCTTCAGGACTATCCGCCTCTGTTCCGTCATAGTGAACACTATTTGGAATATCTGATTGATTTTGGCGATTTTTTATGTAAATCCAAAAGTATTTAATATTTTTAGGAATACTGTCTTCTACTGATTTTATATATTTGTTATAACAAATCAATGATTCTTTCTAAACCTATCCCGATACATTGAAAATGTAGAATAATCAGATTTGTTTTATATACTTTCCACTTAATCCAAGCTTTGTTTTATTCTTAAATATGTGTATCAATGCAGGGGTAAACCATACTGGAAATTTTGACTTGGAATCCCGTTTAGAGGGAACGTGTTTACGTATAAGATCAAATATATTTTCATAGAAAACGTTAACACTTTCTTCGGCAGTTTTATTTTGAAATAGTTCACACCAATTAATTTCTAATATATCGTTATTGATTTGTTTATAATTAGCATTCTTGTAACAATATCGTAAACGTGGATTCGTTGGCATGGGTTTGAATAAGTTATTATCAATTGGTATTAAGAGGTAATAAGGAGGATGATGTACGTCAGGTGGGACTAGAGTGATAGGCGCAGAAAAGGTTTTACTGTTGTGTACGTTAGTTAAGCATAAATCGAGTAACCTATTCATATTATTTTTAAAGATATTCACTTGTATACAGTCCATGACGGACATGAAATTTACTAAGTGAGAATATGGTGGCGTAATATTGCTTAGACCTAGAAGTTTTGCTTGAGTTCCATCTACATACCAGTCAAGACAAGGCAAATTGAATAGTATAATCTTTGTAGTTTATTAAAATAAGTAAAATATATATCAGAATCTAGACCGGGTGGTATGTAATTCGCGCTTAATAAATAATGAGACTTACCGATGCGAAATTCTAATAGAATATGATCTATGATGGGTGGGATATTGAGGGGGGCAGCGGGAAGTGCGGGCACGCAGCGCACTGCACACAGCGAGCGCAGCACAGCCACCAACACACCGCCACCATCGTGACGCTTTGTTACAGTGCGATCTCGGTCGCAACGGAACACGTTGTAGCGAGAATCCACAAATTCATTGTTTACAATGCAATCATGTAACCAAGTCTCGGTTAATATTATAACATCATAATTATGCGATAATATATTCATATAAATAGTATTTAATTTAGTTCTCAAACCGCGGCAATTTTGATAGTAGACTGATAATACATTGTTATTTATGTTATTGAATTTTGTATCGAAAAATATATGGTATTGCATACAAATCGTTAGAGCCACAGTGAGTACAGAGTAGGATATTCAGTATAAATGCACACGTTGAATTGTATGAACATGGAATTTGTTTATTAATTAAATTAAATATCGGTAACAAAAACAGATAAAAAACAATTATGCGTACCTGAATAGATATTAATATTATGCCGTGAGTATTATGATTGGAAATAATAACAGAAATTAGAATTTTGGAAGAGTAATTAAGCAGATCAGATATATAACAATTTAACCAAAGTGTATGTCTTTCATATAATACTAATAAGATATTAATTAAATTTAAAAGAGTGCACTTTAAGTCTGAGACACGAAGGTACAAAAAAATTACACCACATGTATCTAGTCTATTGTAATAACAATATTTACTTATAAAAGTGTGATTACTTATAATAATATAATATGTGGAACGTTGACTTAACCATTTGAGAATATATATTTTCTTGTGACACATAATATAATGATGAAATTTAGTTAGGTTTACATATGTAGGTGTAAATAATTTAGTTTTAAACCGGTTAAAGCCAGAACAGTGCCATGTTTAACCCATACATATTTATATTCGTTTTTCTTAGCCTCCCGCACTCACGAAACAACAATTTGTTATTCAACGTTAAATGCTCGTTAACGTAAATGGTGGCAGGCTGGCCAGGTACGGACAATGATGTTGAATTTAACCCTTTTGTAGCACGGCAGGCGGCGATCACATTGTCGCGCAGTGTCCTGTTTGCGAACTTTACTATAACATTCTTCGGACGTCGATCATTTTTGTCAGCATGAGGTACACGATGAACGGCTATTATGTCGGATGATTGTAAAGGATGCTTAATAGCATCGCCCAAACACTCCATTATGCTGATTAGATTCTCACCTCGCCTGTCCGGGATATTAGCTATTTCGACATTGCACTGTCTTGCTTGCTGTTCCATGGTATGTATTTTGTTCTCAAGTAGTTGTATTTGAGTTTTAAAGCCATTATATTGTGATATATTCTGTTCTACAGTTTTCAGTCGACTGTCAAATAAGTCCTGTCGTTCATTCGAGAAGCTAAGTGATTTCTCTATTTCGCACAGTCGGGTGTTAACTTCGTGTAATGATTTATTAAGGTTGATAGTATCCATGTTAAGTTTCAACACATTATCATTAAGTTCTGATAACGCAGAGGTAATCTTTGATAGCTCGCCCTTTAGGGCTGTATTTACCGCGGTGGCAATGCTATTTGCGATGCAATCGCTAATGGTTTTATTCCATATTTGCATTTGATTATCAAATTTTTCTTCAAATTTAATCATATTTGTATCAGTTTTATCGTTTTCCATTTGTTTACGTTTACGGGTAGTTATAAAACTTTCGCCACTAATCTTCTTTACCGATGCAGGAATATCACCGTCCGATGAAAACACATTCGGTGGTGTGCGTTGTAAAGACATCGTAGTGTGCAGGTATATCTGTAGTTACACAGGTGTGAGAGAGTTAAAAAATATAGCGCTGTCCTTACGCCTACCGGTGAGGAAGTGAGGTCCCCGCACTGCTACAGTCCGACGATGCTATGTGAGAACGAGACGGCAATTGCTGATTTATTTATTTTTCACTCAATCCACTAGAATGAACTACAATCTTAGTACAGTAATCACGACACTAATAAATATCGCACTATGATCGATTTTTGTGTACATACAATTAGATAATTAAGGAAGTTGTTAATACAGGGTACCACTCTCAACGCTTGTTGCGGACGGTTGGTCCGCTCCCCTTACCGCTGCAGCCAAGGTGGAGTCGCGGAGGAAGAGGAGTGTTGGTATGGCGATGCGCCACTCGCCCTATCCTCCGCGACTCAGACGGGGCCGCACCGTTGATGCGGTGGTGGTGGGGCCACCGGGGAGAGGAGTGTCGGTATTGCGAGGCGCCGCTCTCCCTACCCTCCGCGGCCGAAACTTGGTTGGCGGCGGAGCCAGAGACCAGATCCACCGCTCGGGCTGCGAAAGCGGGCGTTACTAAGCGCTCTTCCGGCCCCCATGAATGGGTCTAGGGGCGAGGGACTTGAAAGTCCCCCCCTCTAGATGGACCCGAGGCGGAGGCGCGAGTGGTGTCGGCGCGCGCCTCTGAGGCGATGCACGGGTAGTCGAACACCTCACTGGCCGTGCAGGAGACGAGGCCGGACAGACCGGGCCAGCACTAGTATGGGGCTGCGGAAGAATCTGGATTCCCGCGGCCCCGCGCGCACGTGCGAAGACACCGGGGTGGTTTTAGCCAGTAAGAGTCCGGCACGCCCCTCCGCCTTTCCCCAGGCGGAGGTAGTCCATGAGGATTTCCCCGCAAAAAAAAAAGTTAGGTTAGGTTAGGTTAGGTTCCCGTGTGGAGTTGCCAGAGCTCCCATCGGGCGCGTCCCCAGGTGGCGGATAGGGGAACGCCACTCAGATATGGGTGGTAGCGGGAAACCGTCGCGGACCAAAACTGGCTTGGTGAGGGCTTGCTTAGATAATGGAGGGCCTACTAGTTGCTTCCTGTATCCTCTCCACAGAGAATGTGACATGCGCGGTGAGGTGCCAGGTGCACTCGGCTTTTGCCGACGCCGGGCAACCCGTGATCGCGGGATTTTCAGGGACCACGCCCTGTAAAAAAGGAAACTGAATGGGCTCAGTGTTCCCTCAGCCGGTCTCTGGGCAGGCATGGGAAGAACCCGTATCGACTCTGCCACCGTTCGAACCTCGGAATCCCTCTGGCGTGTCGTGGATCACGTCTCGTGGCGCCTAAGGGGCCGAGGGCTCTTGGCTTAACCGCCTGGAGTCGCGAGGTTGATAACCTCTTTAAAAAATCACCCGAAGCTCAAGCGTGGCACGCCGTGAGGAGCTGCATGACTGATGGGTAAATGTTCAGTCGTTAGCGTTGCCCCCGTCGGGGTACCGGCCGACACCCTTGACGGGTTACGCATAGGCTTATCCGGGCAAAGGAGACGCTGCTCGGATGGACTTTTTATTTCCTCCACACCCGTGGGATAAAAATGGAAAAAAAGAAATACCTAAAAACAGTAGAGGTTTAAAAAAAGGCTGGATCGGATACTGGAAGCGGTGGAAATCGGTCGCGTGGGACGTCTTCCGCTAGGAAACGTCCAGTGTGCCGATCTTCAGATGAGGAAGGCCTGTCGGCCCCCAAGTTGCCGACTTCGGGGAGGGGTCGACAGGCATCGAGAGGGACGAGTGCTTCGCAGCCGCGGAGGGATAAGCACGGATGGTTCGTGTGCTCCAATACCTCGGCGGCTAGTGAAGCAGAAAGTGACATGGGGTTCACTACGGAGGACCCTGGCGATGGCGGTGAAAGCTGTGCCTCGCTGGGGAGCTCAAAGGCGGAGCTCAACGCCGCCAAGAGGGAGCAGCGCAAAGCTGTCGCGGCCGAAGAAGTATCGGAAATGGCCCGACGCGCTCGCGAGCGACGAGCTGCTCTTGCAGCGGAAGGGGGAGAGCCATCTGCGGTGGCCTTGAGCCAGCTAGCTCTGGATGGGGTGGACTTAGTCCTGAAGGTTGCCACCAAGTCCGGCAACCTGAAGGAACGTTCACCGTGGCAAGGCTGCCGCTGATATCAGGAGGCGGTTGGCATCCTCCTCAACAGGACGGCCTCAGACGAGGTCGCAAAGCTGCAGGAGGAAAACAGCCGCCTCAGAAATGACCTGGAGGACCTCCGGCGGCAAGTCGCTGCGCTAAGCGAGCAGCAACAGCGACGCACGTCCACCGATGCCGCACCTGTAGTGGCCCCGACTCCCGCACCGCGACCGGCAAGCCCTCGTACCGACGAAGAGGTCGAGCGCATTGTCCGGCTCTGCATGCTCCAGTGCGGGAGCATGGTTAACGCTCGGCTGGAGGCAATTTCTCGGCGTCTCCCGGCGGAAATCCTCCGTCCGCCTTTAGCGGCTGACACGCGGAGGACTGAGGAGCCGCCGAGACTTGCGCCTCAAAAGGGGAAGCCCGCGGAGGGTAACAAAAAGCCCGCGGAGGGCCCTCCGAGTGACCAGCCCACGACTGCCAGGTCTAAGGTGAGACCTGGGCGTCGTGGGCCGCAAGAAGGCCCGCAAAGCCGCCAAGAAGGCCGCAGCAGCTGCATGCGCCCCAGGTGGAACCGCAAGGCGGCTCCTAAACCTGCGCGGCGGACTGCCAAAGGCGGTCGCAAGAGACCGGCTGTGCATGTTCCGCGGTCCAATGCTGTGACGCTAACGTTGCAGCCCGGAGCTGTGGAGCGTGGCGTGATGTACCAGTCGGTCATCGCCGAGGCCAAGGCCAAGATCAAATTATCAGATCTTGGCCTTCAGTCCGTCACCCTCAAGCAGGCTGTCACGGGTGCGCGGCTGTTCGAGGTGGTTGGTACTGTGAGCGGCAGTGCCGAAAAGGCGGATGCACTGGCCGCCAAGATGAGGAGGTCCTCAACCTGAGGACGTCCGGGTCTCCAGACCAATGAAAACCGCAGAGGTGCGGATTGCTGGCCTGGACGACTAGGTGACCTCTGAGGAGGTGGTGGCGGCCGTTGCCAGAAGCGGGTGGCGGGCGGGTAGGCTGGGTGGCGGCAAGGACCAAGCTACTACAGCCCCGGCCTTTGCGGTGCTTCCGGTGCCTGGAAAAAGGGCACGTCCGGGCGAAGTGCACCGCCGAGGTTGACCGTAGTGACCTCTGTTATCGCTGCGGCCAGCCTGGCCACAAGGCGGCCCTGTGCACCGCGGCGCTTAACTGCAACCTTTGTTCTGCTGCGAGAAGGCCAGCGGAGCACAGAGTAGGCAGAGGGGCCTGTGGGGCGCCTGCCAGTAAGGCCAAAAAGAAAAAAGAAAAGAAGAGGAGCACTAAGCCTGCCGGGTTAACCTCGCTGCCACCGCAGGCTAGCAGCTCCGCGGCTGACTCCCGGCCCAGGACCGTTGCCGAGGGAATGGAATGTCAGTAACGGCACAATTCCATTTTCTCCAGGGCAATATCAACCACTGTGCCAGAGCTCAGGATCTCCTACTCCAGAGCATGGCAGAGTGGTCGATTCACGTGGCTGTGGTCGCCGAACCGTACTTCATTCCCGCCCGTGACAACTGGTTGGGATGCGCTGACGGTTTGGTGGCCATTATTGGCGAGACTCTGATCGACCCGTCTCGGGGCCGCGGCTGGGTTGCTGCGGTTTCGGGCGGCATCGTTATTGTAGGGGCGTATTTCCCCAACAAGAGTCTCGCCGACTTTGAGGGTTTCCTTGTCGAGTTGGGCGCCGTCGTAGGCCGCTATCACCCTCGTCCTGTTCTGGTGCTTGGAGATCTCAACGCCAAGTCATCGGCGTGGGGATCTCCGGTCACTGACCCTCGGGGCGAGGTGCTAGAAGAGTGGACGGTGACGACTGGTCTGGTCGTCCTGAATCGGGGTTCGGAATACACGTGCGTGCGGCAGCGGGGCGGGTCGATAGTGGACGTCTCGCTCGCTAGCCCCTCTGTCGCCAGCCGAGTCCGCGACTGGCGTGTCGCCGTAGAGGTGGAGACGCTGTCGGACCATCGATATATCCAGTTCGACGTCTCTGCCCAGTCCGCGAGCGGCCGCCATCCAACAACCCCGATTAACAACGGCCCGCGCTGGGCGCTAAAGCGCATCGACAGGGAACTACTCGAGGAAGCTGCCTTAGTCCAGTCCTGGATCTGGGAGTCGACGACGGACGGCCCCGTCGACGTCGAAGCGGTGGCGCTATGGTTTCGCGGGGCGATGACGCAGATCTGCGACGCGTCCATGCCCCGTGTCCGCCAACGGTCCGCAAAGCACCAGGTGTACTGGTGGGCCGCCGAGATCACGCAATTGCGCATAGCGTGCGTTGCGGCTCGTCGCCGGTACACCCGATACCGGAGGCGGCGTCGACGGATTCCGCCGAGGAGGACGCGCTATGAGGTGTACCGCGCGTCTAAGGAGACTCTGTGGCTGGCCATCGGCGACTCAAAGTCGCGTGCCAGGGAGGGTTGCTGGGGTCCCTAGATCGGGATCCGTGGGGCGCCCCTACCGTTGGGTACAGGGCGGTTGCGTCCCTGGGCGCCTCCACTAACACAAAGCATGCAACCCCAGTTGCTAGAGGCGGTGGTATCGGCTCTCTTCCTGAACGAGTGGGACACGTTCCCCGGCGATGGCTTCACCCTCAGCCACAGACTCTCCAGAAGAGGAGAGCACCGATGTCCCCGAGGTGACGCAAGCAGAGACGAGCAGCCATGGCGCGACTCCGGGCTAGAACACAGCGCCCGGACCCGACGGAGTTCCTGGTCGAGCTCTCGTCCTGTCTCTGAAGGAGCTAGAGCCCCAGTTGAGGGGCTCTTCACGCATGTCTCCAGCAGGGTCAGCTTCCCAGTGTGTGGAAGGAGGAGGCTGGTCCTGCTCAGGAAGGAGGGGCGCCCCACGGACTCACCGTCCGCGTACCGGCCCATAGTGCTGCTTGACGAGGCGGGCAAACTTTTGAGCGTATCATCGCAGATCGCCTCGTCAGCCACTTGTGCAGAGAGGAGCCGGACCTGGACGAGAACCAATTCGGTTTTCGTCACGCCCTCCGCCTTTCCCCAGGCGGAGGTAGTCCATGATTTCCCCGCAAAAAAAAAAGGTTACTGGGTTAGGTTGCTGGGTGACCCCGCGCGGTGATGTGCCAAGCGCACCGATACCGGTCGATCTCTGTGCGGCGATGTGCCAAGTGCCAATGCCGGACAACCCGTAAGCCCGTAACCCGGGCACGGGGCCCCACAGGGCCGCGAGGAAAACCTCTTCAAAATAACCCCAATCCTAAGGTCTAAGGTGCCGAGGAATGAATGGCTGGGGAGGCCAGTCCCAAGCCTTGGGGTGAAGGGGTTCAGGACCGCACCCTGTAAAGGAACCAAAAAAAATGCAGTGTGACAAAAATCTATTCCCAGGGTGGTCCCGCCAAAAGCGGGAGTCCACCCCAGCATAATAGGCTCTGTGGCAGCCCCATCGTATCTGGGGGCAATCCACTGCATCGCGGGATGCACAAGCGTCAACCGCGGGTCCATAACACCTAAGGCAAAGTAATAAGGAAGGAGCCGTGTCGGGTGGTACAGCGGTGCCGACACGAGAAAAGCGTGGGCGCTTTGGCGCCAATAATACGCCAGCAAATCAGGCGATTGAGAGCGATGGAGCGCGTCCGATGGTTTGGCCATATCACTTAATCGGCCCCATCGTAAAAGAAAGCGTAAGGCCAAGCCCCAAGTGCTGCGGTTGTGGCTGCTAAATTTGCGGCAGTGTCAGCCACAGCCTCTGAAGAAGAGGCGCCACAGGCATGGAAACAGAGGAGGATCTTTCGACCCTCCGTAACGCCCACGAACACCAGGGCGAAAAAGCCTGCCCGACCTGAGGAGGTTGGCCCGCGAAATGTCGACGCATAGTGACAGTGAGCTTGGCCACAAATCGAAATAAATCTCCAGGCCGTTGAAAGGTAGCAGATCGCTCTCGCAACCTAAAAGGCAATTTCGTGAGGGTATAAGGCTAGCTGTGCGTAATATAAAGGCGGCGACCGAAGAACTTGCGCGAAGGACCAAGACAAGCGAAAACATCAAAACTTGAAAAGGAGAACGAGGTGCGATCACAGCTGGCCAGCCTTGCGGCTAAAACGGAAAAACTAACGGAGGAGATTTATCTGCTCCGCAAGCAGAAAACACAAAAGGCCCATCCACCGAACACAGCAGCCACGTCAATCGACCGGTGCTAGCACACCACAAGGCCAAGCATGGAGGGGACCTCATGGAGCGTATTGGGTCCCTAATCGAAGAAAAATTGGCTATATTTGAGGCCAAGATGTTTCCCGATAGGGTGATCCGACCTCCATTGGCAGGTACGAATTGAGGTGAGTTACCACAACGGCTATCACCACCTTTGCAATCGGCTCCATCGTCGCAGCCACAGAAGACGAAAAGGCAAAGGTCGAAGAGGAAAAAGAAGCCTGCCTACCCTCCGCTGGTCGATCTTCCCCCTGTGGCTGCGACGGTATCGAATGACCCGGTACCGCCCAATGCCAGTTCATGGGTAGAAGTGGCTAAAAGCCCAAAAATCAAGGGCCACTGAAAAGCGGATCGCCGCGATGGCATCACCTTCCGTACAGCGAAGAGAGGCGGAAAAACAAAAAAATTGCGTGCTAACATCTGCGGCCGTAACAGTTACGGTGTCAAAGCTCCACTGTTACTTATGCCAAAGTAATGGAGGCAAAGGCCAAAATACACTTAGCAGATTTTGGCATCGAAACAGTCCGCCAAGCGGGCGGTAACCGGAGGACTCCTGCTGGAAATTGGGTCCAGATTGCGGCGCGAAGGCGGACAAGCTGGCGGCCAAAAGCGTGAGGTTCTCTCAGACCTAAACGTGCGAATCAATCGGCCAGTTAAAACAAGCAACGTTCGACTGGGGACCTCGACGACGCCGTCAGCACTTTGGAGGTTGCGGCGGCTATGGCTGAGGCAGGAGATTGTTCGGTGGATGACATAAAGTCGGGAAATCCGCCGAAATCCCACTAGCATGGGGACATGCTGGGTGCGGTGCCCAGTCACGGCAGTCCGCAAGATTGCGGCTGTTGGGCAGTGCGCGTGGGTTGGGGTCTGTTCGAGTTGAATTACTGGAGCCCAGACCCATGCATTGTTTTCGGTGCCTAGAGGGGCACGTTGCCAGCAGGTGCTCCAGTGAAACAAACAGAGGCGCACGTTGTTATGCTTGTGGAGAGCAAGGACACAGGGCGAAACAGTGCACTGCGTCGGCACTAAAATGTCCCCTGTGTTCCGATTTCGGGCATTCTGCTGGCCACAGATTAGGGAAGAAGTGCATCCCACCTCCCAAAAAAAAAGGGAAGGAAGAATGGTGAGATATCTACACCCACCAGCAAGGCGGCCACAACGACTTCTGTCGCTGCACCGAGTATTAGCTCGGCTATGGAGGTGGCTGAGTTATAAATTCGCGCCCCTGAAAGTCCTCCAGGGCAATCTGAACCACTGCCGCAATACGCAGCATCTACTTATGCAAACCATTGCGGAGTGGCGGGTTGCCCGGTAGTAGCGGACCCTATGCCGTCCCCGACCATCCTCGCTGGTTCGGTGACGAATCGGGCTCCGTCGCCATCTACTGGAGGGGTGGAGAGGGTGCCCCACCCTGCACTCTGTTGAGAAGAGGGCAGGGCTTTGTTGCAGTGCAATGGGGCCCCCTGGCCATAGTGGGCTGCTATGTCTCTCCTAATAGGTCCCTTGCCGACTACGAGGCGTACCTGGACGAGTTGACGAATTGTTCGCGAATATCAAACTCGTCCGTTGATCGCTCTGGGAGATTTTAACGCCCACACAAGGGCTTGGGGCAACCCCAGAGACGATCCCAAGGGAGAGATATTGATGGCATGGGCGGCTGGGCTGGACCTCCGATTAATGAATTAGGGGTCCGTAAGCACATGTGTACGGTGGCAGGGGGAGTCCATCGTGGATCTTACGTGGGCAACTCCTCCTGCAATGCACATGCTGTCGGGCTGGCGAGTGGCGGAGGAGGCGGTCACTTTGTCTGACCACCGCCACATCGTATTCGATGTCGCACTTCGACAGCCCGACAGTAACCCCAGTCGCCGAGAGCGGCGTTGGTGTCTCAAGCGGCTCGACCGAGACAAGCTCGACGCCGCCACCATCGTCGCGTCCTGGCCAGAAAACGCCGAAGAGGTTCAGTCCAATCCTGAAGTGGAAGCGAACTGGTTTCGGGGTACGATGGCGCAAATTTGCGACCTGTCGATGCCCAGAACCAGTCGCCCCAAGCGCAAAACAGTGTACTGGTGGTCAGCAGAAATCGCACGGCTCCGTGCACTCTGCTTGCGGTGTCGGCGCCAGTACACTAGAGCCCGAAGAAGACGGCGAGCTCCGCCTGAGGAGATAGCCAGACTCTACGGGGCATACCGAGCGGCTACAAAGGCGTTGCAAATCGCCATTACCAACGCCAGGTCTCGGTCCTGGAAAGAGCTTCTGGAGGGACTCAACAAAGATCCCTGGGGGCGCCCATACAGGATGGTGCTGGGTAAGCTCCGGCCCTGGTCGCCCCCTTTGACGGAGACTCTCGATCCGGATCTTCTGGGAAGGTCATCTGCACTCTTCCCAGAGGACCGGTCAGGTCCCGAGGTCACCTGCCGTCTTCATGGGAGTGGCGAGATGAGATGGGGTTGACCGTCGAGGAGTTGGACCGAGCCGTTAGCCGCTTAAAGCCCGGAACACAACACCGGGGCCCGACGGTCGGGCCGGGCCCTAGTGCTGAGTCTGGCTGCCCTGGGGAACAGGCTCAGACAGCTGTTTACCAGCTGTCTGCAGTGTGCCAAGTTCCTCACAGCCTGGAAAGAGGCAAGGCTGGTCCTCTTGAAGAAGGAGGGCAGGGCCGCTGATTCTCCCTCTGCGTACCGCCCCATATGCCTGTTGGACGAGATTGGCAAATTGTTCGAGAGGATAGTTGCCACTCGGCTCAGCGGGCATCTGTCGCGCGTCGGTCCCGATTTGGCTGACAGCCAGTTTGGGTTCCGGCGGGAGCGTTCCACTGTAGATGCGATTATGCGCGTCCGCTCCCTGTCGGAACAAACAGTATCACAGGGTGGCGTGGCGTTGGCGATAAGTCTTGATATCGTCAACGCCTTTAACTCTCTATCCTGGGACGCAATCAGGAGGGCACTGATACATCATCAGGTGCCCCCTGCCTGCAAGGCAATATTGGGACTACTTGCGCGACAGGTACATTCTGTACGTGGGGCAAGATGGTAGAAAGATCCGGAGGAGATCAAACGTGGGGTTCCACAGGGCTCGGTGCTGGGTCCACTGCTGGAACCTCGCGTACGATGCGATTCTGCGGGTCGACCTTCCCGCGCTGGCGTAAATGTCGTGTGCTATGCCGACGACACGGTGATCGCCAGCGGGATAACTCGAGAGGGCCAAGGAGCTCGCCGAGCTTGGGGTGGAAGTGGTCGTCTCCAAAATCCACGAGTTGGGCTTAGAAATAGCTCCTCACAAGACCGAGGCACTATGGTTCCATAAATTACCACGGGGCAGGGAACCACCCGACTCGTGCGTCCGCGTGGGTGGGTCCGAAGTCAGAGTGGGGAGGTACATGAAGTACCTAGGCCTCAAACTGGACAGTCGCTAGGGCTTCGAAGTACATTTCGAGCGCCTAGTCACCCAGATCAGACCCAGAGAGAGGTGGCGGGTGCTATGCATAGACTGCTGCCCAATCTAGGGGGACTGACGGAGGAAGTACATCGCCTCTATGCGGGAGTTATACGGTCCATAGCTCTGTATGGAGCGCCTGTATGGGTAGAAAGGCTGGCCATCCGACGCTGTAGAACTAAAATCTATAGTGTCCAGCGGAGGATGGCCATACGGATCGTACGAGGATACCGCACTATATCCTTTGAGGTGGCGACAATCCTGGCTCGCTTTCCACCACTAGATATACTGGCGGAAATGGACGCGAGTGTACGACCGAATCCGTGCCCTCCGCCAGAGTGGTGGTAGTGAGCCAGAAGAGGCGCTCGAATCAATTAAACGGCAGGAACGACGAAACGCCCTGGCGACATGGCGCACTCGACTTGAGGCGCTATGAACGCAAACGTGTCATTGGAGCAATCCTGCCGGTCTTCGAAGCCTGGATGCGGCGAACAGGAAGACTTACCTACAGACTTACAGATAATTACCGGGCATGGGTGCTGGTGATTATCTGTGTAGATCGACGCGAGACGACGGCGAACTGCTTCCACTGTGGTGGACGGGACCAGGACTCCGCTTCCTACGCTCGCAGTATGCCCAGCG
The DNA here is from genome assembly GCA_029286625.1 of Parnassius orleans. Classification (NCBI taxonomy): domain Eukaryota; kingdom Metazoa; phylum Arthropoda; class Insecta; order Lepidoptera; family Papilionidae; genus Parnassius; species Parnassius orleans. The sequence continues at coordinate 17,738 of JAGSMP010002748.1, forward strand.
TGGGAACGGGAGCGGACAATCCTGGTGAACCGCATTGGACGGAACCTCTCCTGCCAGCAGTCGTGTCGACGATGCTGAGCGGGATTCGGCGTGGAGGGCCGTAGCCACCTTCTGTGAATCTGTTATGATTCAGAGGCTTCTGAGCGGGATCGGGAGAGGGCAGATCCCGCGCGGAGACGACGTCGTCAGGGCGTTCGTCACGGCCTCCTCTTGTGTTCCCCTACCAGAAACGAGGCCTCCGGGGTTGCAGACACTCAGGGCGGGGCCTCGAGTGCCTAGTTATGTAACCCCGAGGAGGACGATGACTCGGAAGTGGTCTCGAGACATCGTGGTAGCACTGCGAGTTAGTAGTAGTAGAGTTAAGTCTGCGTTATCAGCTTCAACCTTGTCTTCTGGGTAGAATGTTTCGGCCAAAATCTCGCCGATTCGGCATTATTTAGGGCGCTCCATTCTTTAGTGTGCAGTTCTTCGTGCCGTTTAGCAGTTCTACCGATAACTCGGTATATGCCTTCCCACAACCTCTCTATCCTGTCTGCACAGAACTCTTTCCAGCTTTTTATCTGAGCCTTTTTGCTTCATTCATAATTTTCTTTTGCTTTCAGGTACTCTGCAATGACAGCTGCTCTTCACTGGAGCTGCACATCTAATGCGTCGTTTTTTGGTGGTGGTGTCTTTTTTTAGCATGACAAGTTCGTCACTCCACCATGGCAAGTTAAGTTTGGTAGTGTTTTTCTTTTTTGAAATTATAGTTTCACAAGTTTCTTTAATTACTTCCAAATAATTTTCAATTACATTTTCTAAATTGCACGTGTTATTTATTTTTCTAATTTCTATTGTACTGATATTTTTACTTGCTAACAATTTAGCCAGTTTCTTATGGAACTGGCCCCAATTGGCTTTTTTGCTATTGTATATCCTAGTGGTTCTTTGAATTATTACTCCAGATGTTTCTAATGAATTAATTTTGAATATTATGGTGTTATGATCTGAACTTGTCATGCCAGTGTCGACCTTCCAGTCTTCCACCTTCTTCAGCAAATTTTCTGAGCATGCTGTAATATCGACATGGCTCTTATATATCTTTCCTCCTCTTACCGTATCAAATGTAGGAGTATCTCCTTCATTTAATATATGGAGGTTGAGCTCATTCAGAGCACCCGCTAGCACTTCCCCTCGTCCATCTTCTCTTACACTACCCCACCATGGACTCCACGCGTTTCCGTCCCCTCCTATAAGTACTTCGATTTTTCCTAGTTTGGTAAGAATATGTTTCAGGTGGTCCATATATGGTTCAATGGGCAAGTCTGGTTCGAGATCCAGGGAAATCACTCCCATCTCCCAGACACCCATCAAAATTTTGACCACCGTAAAATTGTTCGTGGTGAGAGTAGGATACTGTGTGACGCTGATGTTGTTGTTGAAGACGGCAATTGCCGTCTTCACCACTCCGGATACTCTTTGGGCGCATTGGTATATTCGAGCACCTCTGTAGTCCTTCATGTACCCCACTCCCCCCACATACGGTTCTTGGATCAGAGCGATACTCATGTCACTCTTGCTGGCCTCGATCATCAGTTCGTTGGTTGCAAGCTCTTTTCTCTGAAGATTCGCTTGCACAACGAAGATGGGTTTGTTTTCTGATCTAACTTGTCTCATTTGCTCATCGCCCCTATTCTTAGCCACAACTTTAGCAGTATGCCACACTTGACCTTGCTATAGCATTCCACCTCCTACGTACCGGACACTCACTGTCAAACGCGTTGTGGTCTGCTCGATCCAACTTAGCTCTAAGACAATTGGTACAAGAAGGTGTTTTCCCAGCAGTATACGCTGCACACTCAGTTTTAACGTGTGGCCCTCCACAGTGGGAACATTGGTCTTCTGCCTCCTTGCAATGTCTTTTGCCGTGCCCATATGCAAGACACCTAGAACATTGTACCAGTGGTGACTGATCAGCCACCACTACGCGCTGCAAGTCAACGTGTAAGCGCCCGACCTCTATCAGGCGTTGCCATAGTGATGGGGATACCTGAAGGATCACGTGGTTTGTATGCGGGTTTCTGGTCCTTTTCCGGTAACGTACTGCTAATCGTACCTCATCGCTTTTTAATGATTCCAACAGGTTCTTGTTTTGGTTCGTAATTGCGGTAATTATATCCTCATCGGTATTGATCTGCAGCACGTCCCTTAAAATTACCAGTGGGTCTTTATTCTTAGCTTCTTCGACTGAAAGCCCTGTATGACCTGCTTTCAGTCGGTTTTCTTTCTCCAATTCCTCTCTAGTATCACATCCCACGATCACCTTCCGGTCTTTGGCCTTTCTCACTTTTCCAACCCTTAAGCCACTCAGTTTTGTTCATCGGTGATGATTTATATGCGAAATGAATGATAAAATATGTAAAAAGGAAAACTTACGATTTAAA
>JAGSMP010002749.1:0-20072 GCA_029286625.1 Parnassius orleans
GATTTATATGCGAAATGAATGATAAAATATGTAAAAAGGAAAACTTACGATTTAAAACCTAAATAATCAAAAACAAAATACAAGAATTAAGGGAATTAATATATTATTTACTGGTCTCTCAATATAATATTTACGGAAATGTGATATTTCAGCACAAATTATATTGTCGATACGATCCGGAGTAATACGTTTGTGACCATAAAAAGAAGAATATGTGGAAGACCTCTCCTTTGCCATTCCGTTGAGTACATATAGCATCCCACTCCATAATATTTTGCCCTTTGTTAACCTTCGGCGGTGAAAAAAAACCTTATCCGTACAACGTGGGGTTAAAATAACCCTTAGTAAATATACTATGTATTAAGGGTATTATTCAAATACAACTTGAGATAGGGTTTTGGCTTAATTAATTATAAAGTAATAATTAAAACGCAAAATAATTAAAAATAAACTTTAATTATAAAAAAGAACACAAAATACAAAAGTTCTCCTAAATTCAACGAATTTTCCTTATATCTAAAAACACGTGGGTCTTTTATATTAATAAGAGCTTTTAGTCTAAGCCAATATTATAAAACTAGAAAGATGTAACATTATAAAAAATATAGAAATAACTAAGTTCTCTATTCTAGCGAGATCATTCGTTATCTAAATCAGTACAATTTTGACATCAGATTTGCGTGTTCTTACATATTGCAACATTGCATTTGAAACAACCGTTCAACGTCTTCTATCTATCTTTCTTGGACAAAAGCACCTTTGCGACTTCCTTGGTTGCTTTTGTGGCGGACCTGGAACCTCTTCATCCAAAATTTGGTGCACGTTTTCTAATATCTTGAGGAACATGATTGTTTTCTTTTTTAGATGATCTTCCAGCAATGAAAGTCCCAATTGCTTGATAAAGTTCCTCCTTATATTGCTTTTCTTTCTCTCAATCTCGTTGTTGAACATATGTACTATATGTTCAACAACGAGAATAAATAAATTATATTTGCATGATTCAGCAAGGAGAAAACAGCGTAAGTGGCCAGCGTTTACTGTTGCGGGAAACATCGTATGTTCTGAAAGCTTGTCAACTATCGACTCCACTTTTGTCGAGTTGTAAAACGTTATAATAGATGATTTTCTTTGGGTTCCGCTTTCTGGATCTATTTCATTATCATGGTGCAATGAGGACATCATATGTACACACTTTCGTGGTTTAGGTATATAAGACACAATGGTTATGTCTTTTGAAAACCAAATATCGACGATTTTTCTTCACGTCTGGCTTTGAATTGGGTAGGGCACTTGTTTGACCGTAGGTACCAACAGCAGATCAATTTGTGGTTTTGAAGTAAATTTTCAGCAGTTTCGAAGCTCATAAAAATTATCCATCGTTATATTTCTTCCAGATCCCGACACATCTAACTAAACGGTCTACAACATCGATGGCTTGTTACTCACTGCGTAAGGGCTACTGTCAGGCTGTTTACCACAGTAAATTTCCAGGTTCATTGTATAAAATGTTTTTGCATCCACTAGTGCATAAATTTTTAACCCATACTTAGCTGGTTTAGAAGGAATGTATTGACGGAAAGAACATCTTCCTCTAAAGGCCACAAGTTCTTCGTCGATAGTCAAGTACTCAAACGGTGTATAGGCATCCTGACAGTTTTTGACGAAAACTTCAAATACGTCTCTTATTGGTGCCAAACGATCCATAGCAGCTCTTTCTGTACGCGTTGATGCGTCATCAAATCTCAAGTTATTTACCAAGAACGTAAATCTCTGTCTAGTCATAGTATTTCTAAATATTTCGATACCAGTGCCATCATTAGCCCATAAATCTATAATACTTTGTCTGTTAGATTTATATAAACCTGCCAGTATCAATAATCCGAAAACAGCTTTTAGCTCTTCTCTGTTCGTTTCTTTGGTTGACGGATTAGGTTCAAGTTTTCCAATCTCAAACAAATCTTTTATATACTTCAAAACAATGTCAACAAGTTCCTCTGTAAAAATATTTCAAAGCATTCCAAGTGTGTTTTTTGTCACGAACAGTAGGTTTACACCCAGGCAAATGCGTAATTATGTTCTCAGACCTTGTTCGAACATTGGTCCGTGGTGGCGTTTTGTACCACTTGGTTTTGCCATCTTTGCCTGTATAAAATGGTAGCGGTAGAGGCGTTTCTTCTACAGGTTCAGGGTCTTCCATGTCCGTATCACTATCAGATTCAGACGCCTCGCTCATGTGATCGGAATTATGATCACTGTCGGAGGGATAGTTTTCATCGTCTTCTGACATTTTCTTCAAGTAAAGCCGCCGCAATATCATCATCTTGCATCCTATTTGCCATCTTAATTAAACTCTAACTGTAACAAAACACAAACTACATAAATATAACCAAAATAAGGTTGAAAATAACAGAAACATAAAACTGCATACATACCTTTTCAGCACCGTCCTCAACAACGTGGGGTTAAAACACCGGGACCCGCTATACGCGCGTGCACATGAGGCGCGTTCCGCGCAGCACTGATCCAAGGTCACGAGTCAACGCGGCAATTTTTAACGCCCAGCTACTGGAAATTCAATGTTATTGCTCGATTACTTACAAGTCGACGTTTTTTTTGGAGCTGGGGTTAAAAACACCCCACGTTGTATGCCGAAGGTTAATAAGTTCTTGATCTTTTCACCTTCAATCGAAAACACCCTCAAAATTATATCGTGTCATCATGAGATTGTTGTCCTTGAAGCAATTGCTCTTTTATCTCGTCCCAGCGAGGATTGCATGTGAAAGTGATAAAAAATCAGGCCGTCCGTAATTTCTAACATAGGTCATAGCGTCCTGTGTTCTTTCGTGCATATACCTAAGTCCTCTCCGTAAGAGATGATGGAAGGACAACCATTTTCCTAGTTGGTTGGCTTCTGCGTCTTGTCGTCCAATAGCATCTTTTAAATGGATGTGACTATCAGCACGTAATTTGGCTTGATTTTTGATATAATTTAATCTCTGTGTTTCTATTTTGGCATATTTATCCACCAAATATTGACTAAAAGAGCACGACAGTTGACTAAATAGTTATCTTCTTCTTCTTTAATCATTATTTCATACGAATAGGAACTTGCAGAAAGAGAGTTTTATTAAGCGGCAACTTAGTTGTGTGATCGCGTTGTGGTATGTTGATTGAATACTCATCATCCCCAGCAAAACATCAATGGATACTTGTGCATCATATGCTCAATGTATCTCACTAATACGCTGAAGTGAATTACTTGGCTCTCGAGGATGATGTCCCTTCGATCTAATTGTTGATCCACTAACACTAAAGCCACTTCATTTGTAGTTGGTGCATTGTTCCCACCTCTATGTTCTTCTGGTGGTTTTTATCAGCATGTTTGACAACTTTGTGTGACTCTGAAGGAGGCTTTATCAATGGCACTTTTCAGATCTTTTATATACGGGTTCATTTGATGCAGCATATTCAGCAATTTTCGGATTAAATTTGGCTTTAAGTTAGGAAATTTAGAACATCGAATCTTTGCTTCTCGATCATCACCTACAAAATATATTTGAAGGTACTGAGCGTCATGTTCGGCTTCTGGTAATATACTTCCAATTAAATCGTAGACCTGGTCTTGTACTTTAAAAGTCGGTGAAAACCATCTGCTGTTACCTGTTTACCACCAAAGGAAGTCATCTGAAACAGGCATTATATTTACGAATATTACCCATAAAATCGCTGTAAGTTACACAGTACGCGAGCAACCCGGATTCAATCCCTGCTGGCACCAATGAAATTGTTAATTGTATTTTAAGTGCCAATTTACCACGTGCTTGGCGGTGAAGGAAAACATCGTGAGGAAACCTGCATGTCTGAGAAAAAAAAAATATTTTGAAGACATGTGAAGTTCAACAACACGCATTGAGGCAAAGCGGCGGACTCTTCCTGCCCTAAAACCTCTCAGAAATGAGAGTAGGCCCAGCCCAGCAGTGGGACTTATATAGGCTGTAACTTTACTTTTACTTTTACCCATAAAATGGTCATGATCTGGTGTAGATAATTAATCAAACTAAAGAGTGGTTCAGGCAGATGTTTCAACCGATCAAGTTGCACTTTTCCAGCGCTACAACACATACCAGGTGTCTCATCATTCCGTTTCAGCCTATTGCACCACTGAAGCTTGTATGTCATAGAACCCAAAACTACACTGCTGTCAGTTCTATATGCAATATCAGGGTCATACTCATAGCGGAATGGAGTTGTTTTTCCATAAACGCAGTGTAATGTTTTCCTCATACCGTGACTGAATTGCTCTATGCACTTGTGATTCGCAATTTGTTAATTTGCAACAGCTTGCCTGTGTACATTGCGAATTTTTTTCTGATAAGCGGACACAGCTTTACGATTTGAATCTGTATTATTCTGCCTATATCATTCTTGTGCACTTTTTAATTGACTTTTTCTTATGTAATTACTAAATATCGACCTTATCCGTAACGCATACTGACCTTTGTATTTCGTAAGTTGTGAAACGAAAGAATCTTTATGTATTTTGCATGAGTGGAAAATTTTGAGTGTTTTAGGAAATTACCCTTTAATAACTCTTAGGTATATTCTTTAAGTTATATCATATAGTACGTATCGCAAAGTCAGCTGAGGAAATTACACGAGAATTAATTGTAAAGCCGTAACGAGCCAACCGGGTAAACCGGGTTCGATAATCTCCGCCACCAGCTAAACTGTAAATGACGGTTTTAAGTGTTGATTTACCACTTGCTCAGCGGCATTTTTTCGCAGTGGCATTTGTATCGCGAGGAAACCTGCATGTGAAGTTCGACAACATGCGATAGGGCAGCACAGCGGAAGCAAATGTGCACTCTCTATTCTTTCACACTCGCACGTAACGAAACAAAACAATTTATAATCAGGCCTTAAATAAAAACTTATTTGCCACGATCGCCCAAACCTAGCCTAAGCGTGAGCTACGATGAAGCGTATCAAGGCTGCAGTAGGAATGGGTCGGCTCAACTGGGAGAATACCAGTACGAAACAGTACTATAATATGCTGCTATGTTTTGTATAGTGAGTGCAGAGAATAGGAAATACATTTACTGGTAACGAGGCATTCTTAGTCCACAGGATGACAGTGCACTTGCATCCCTTATCATCAATTCATTAAAAAGTATCCTACCAGCACTTCACTTATCATGTGTAATATACACGATAAGAAGTCCAATTCGTTTGTTAAGAATCAAAATGCAGATGCGTTGTTGAGCCGGACTAAGATGAAAAACCTCGTTATTAGTAAAAGGGAGACCCTTTCCCTAAGGGTTCTTGACACTCATCATATGATAGATGGCATTATACTATTTCACGCTAGTATTCTATGAGAGCGACCCATTCGTGCTGCAACTATAATATAGCTGCAGTGTGGCTCTACGTGGTAGGCCTTTACTTATATAAAAAAAAAGAATCTTGTTTCATATGCCAATGAGCTTTCACTAACTGCAGTCGTTAACTTCTAGTTGCTCGCGTGTAAGCCCTTCCTAAGTAATGTAAGAAGTTCCATGTCTCAATTGCTAGCGTGAAAACACAAGAGCATTATGCGAGAGCACGAACGCTTTGAGATAACCCTTTGTTCCGGTCGTTATGAACTTATAACAGCTAAGTAATACATTACGAGCTTAGCAGTGTGTCTTATAATAACACCCAATTCTTATGACGGAATACATTATTTATGTCTCCTTATTCAGTCACTTTTACACGTTTAAAAATAAACAAGTAAATTATCAATTGAATGTAACTAGTTTTTTTGCGGATTTTATTGCGTTTAATTCTTTTTTATATTTTTATATTCCTGTCATTGCGAGTACTTTGCAGCACACATGGTCAGGAGGACTGAGGTGAAAGAAAGTTGTTTAATTTTTTGGGTTTTCATTAGATGATGGTTTAAAAGGGCACCAGGGACTGGTTAGAGCGTTAACCCTTCACATGCCTGGTAAGTCTAACAGACCCACTACTTCAGAAAAACGTCGATATTTTTTAAAGTTTTTAGTTTTATACAATGCGTGTCTTTATTTATTTCTGATTTAGACTAGAAGTCAGTTTCTCACCACTTTCGAAACTACACGCGTGTGCGCGTTTGAGTAACACGCGTGTAAAGTGCTCGCGGTTCTGAGGCAGGTACCAGGCATACGGCGTGACTTTTTTTGGTAAGTGAATGTTTAATGTTTTTTGTGATTTAATAATTTTATGGCGTAAATTGTTAACAAAAAATCTATTGTTAAAGTAAAAATGTAAAAACCATTAAGTAATGCTGACATAAGACGTGTTTTAGACGAGAAAAGTGTAGAAGATGACGTGATCTTTGAGGAAAGTGAAAACGAGTCTGATCACGGCAGTATTCGTTAGTTCTCAATACTTCTGCAATAAATGCAAAAATTGGTTCAAATATTAAACACATGATAAACCTCAAACCAGAAGAGAATTCTTAAAAATCTTAGGCATGGCATTGATAGCTCCATATCAAGCTGTAAAAAAAGATAATTTGCGACTTTCAGTGAGTCTTCGCAAAAGAATCAGTACTCACCTCGGAGAAGCATCAGACCCTCCACCCAATAAACCTTGAGCTCATATCAAAAGAGGTTGTTATTTGTGTCTGGTAAAAAAAGATCGGAAATCCAAATACATTTGTATTGTGTGTTCGAGTCACATTTGCATTTGGATCACACAAACTTTCTATGCAAAAATGGTTACTTATCTGAGCACAGAATAATTATCGTTAGCCGTCTTTGAATTTTATTAGTGCTATCTAACTATAGCGAATTTATCATAGCCTTAAATAAACCAAAGTCTGATTTTGATCTCCGTTTTTAGTATAAGTTTTTTAATACTAAAGAGTCTATTTTTTGTTAACTTGGGAAAGCAATATTTTCATTTGATTAATAAATTATTTTAAAATAGCTCTATTTTTTTATCTACTACATGCAGGGTATTTTTGAAACGCTCCCGAAAACGAAGACAGATGATAGTACTAAGGATACCTATGATGATGGGTCACAAAAAAATTCGATCCCGAGGAAAAAAAAATCATCTTTTCACAACGTTTTATTAACTTTATTCACGCTCCATCATGTTATTACAGTTATTTGAAATGATATTTCACAAAAATCATGAAAATACTGAAACATAAAACCAGCAGGAATTACTGAATTACAATCAGCTGACTAGGTCAATGTACGCGCGAACGCCGAATTCGCGCGGCTCCGCAACTAGCGATGGTACCACAATACCTAATAATATACAACACTTGTCTAAATACCTAACTCATCTACTTAACCTACTATTTTGTCACTGTGCTTGTCTCCAAGTAGCCACTTTAATTCGAATTCACAGGTTAAATAAATCAAATAACTGGTCGATTCCCGCTAATGAAAAAAATACTTAAATAAAATGTCAACAAGGTCATGCTTTTTTATCCATTGTGTAGGTATGTTTATTATTCTGATGTATTCAGTTACGTACCTATTCAGATCAGTTCAGTACTGTTATTTAAAAAAATTAGGTTAAATAAACCAAATATCTGGACCGATTCCTTGCTAATGAAAAAAAATACTTAAATAAAATGTTAACAAGGTTAGAGTCATGCTTTTTTATCCATTGTGTAGGTATGTTTATTATTCTGATATATTCAGTTATGTACCTATTCGATCAGTTCAGTACTGTTATTTAAAAAATTAGGTATGAAACAGCTTACCGATCCTCCGTAGCCCAGGAGATTCTTCTGCACACATTAACATGTTGCCGTATTCACGAGCACTATAAACGTACCACGCGTTAGGGATTACAAAACAAAACAAAAACACAAAACGTAACAACAAGAACAATATCATTAATTAATACATAACAAGTAATAACGACAATAATTTAATAAACAAAACAATTGAACTATCGCCCGTGATAGTCAACATGGAACTGTCTCAAAAACTAAAATTATTAATCATCCTGCCAAAACAAATGCGCACATTGTAACGTCCTTGAAGCATGTAAATTCCATAAAAGGCGAGGCGACACGAAGCAGCGTGAGTGAAAAGAAAGGGTAGAGTGAGTAGTATACCTAATGCATTCTTTCGCACCGATCTTTCGTGTTCGATGCCCGCGAGGATATTGACCCTATTGTCACGTGTACCGTGAAACAAAAGTACTGTGTCATCTGCAAACATCACGATGTCGACACCTTTAACTGCAACTTACATAGGTCATTTATATAGGCGAAAGAGAGTCGGGCCAAGCGTACTACCTTGAGGCACACCGAAATGGCAAACAGCGCTGTTGCTTACATGTTCCTTGATCCTGACTACTTGTGGCCTATTACTTAAGTAGGATCTGAATAATTGCAGTGGCACACCTCTAATACCCAGGTTTTCTAGCCTTGTCAATAGTATAGGGATCGACACCATGTCAAATGCCTTTTGACGATCTAGAAAGACACCGATACACATATATGTTTGTGATATATATGGTTTTTTGTGTCTACTGGTGAATTTTGTATGAGTGTGTGTTTTAATGTGTGTGTATGTGATATTGTATAGCTGTGAGTTGTGGCATGTGTTGTGTAACTGATTTCGTAGATTAAAAATATTTTTATGGTATTGTAGGTACAATATAATAGAAAATTAATATTTATATGCATGAAAAGACAAAAAGATAAAATTGTAGGTATTACCAATGCTTGATATTAGTCATGAAGAGTTTGCGCATCTAAGCTTTTCAATATCAGCCTGAGGTTACTGAATTTGAGGGTCTCCACTTTTTGCGCAGATAGACTACACCATGAGGTCCAGCAAAACTGTAACCAAAGCTTTTTTTATTGGGTTCTTGCTAAATAGAACAATCTTTGCGTTTTATAAGTAAGACATTCTGATACGTATACTGGTTGCTTAGAATGTTTGAGCTTCAGGTGAGTAGTGGAACTTATTACCTTTATCCTTTGCCTTATTAAAAATTTCACCCTTTAATAACTTTATCTTTTAGTAAAACAGAGTTAAAGTTCACGAGAATGGGTACGAGTTTTGTTTACTTTTCATTCTGTGTACTTTCAAATCAGCCTGGTTGATATTCAGGCTTAAGCTCTGTCCCAGGTTTGTTAATAAATTGCAGAGGTCATCTTTTGTTTCACCTTCCATTTTAGTGACGTTTCGGATTTCTACGCCTGTAGCCCTTGAGGCGCGCTCTAGGTATTCGATCTTGTCCTCGAGTTGGTAATCTTTTTATCCTCTTTCTTTTCAGCCTCAAGTGTAGTTATACGACTTAGAAATTCATCATACTTGTTCGACATTACCTCGACACTTTTCTTTAGCTCTTTATTTTGTTCAAAAATGCTATTTATTTTCAACATCATGTCCTCGTGCTGATTCTCTTGTTTATTAGAAAATGTAGCAAACATGGCCCTGGTAAGCTCTGCGGTGTCAGTCACATTCAAATTTTTTTTTTTTTCTGTGATATTCGACTCAAATGACAGGTCAAGCACTGAAATGCATTGGTGCAGCGAAAATTGATGCGAAGTGAAGCGTACGGGTGTAGTATCAGATAAAGAATCGTCAGTTGAGGCCACATATATCACAGGAGAGAGGTGCGGAGAGGAGGCAGGGGGAGAGTGATTCGCAGGCATGATTCTTCTTGAATGGCGAAATAAAGTACCGACAAGCAGAAACCAATGTGCAGTCTAATATGTTCCGGTAACTTATGGAGGTCAATCTGTATTGGTCGCTATTGTGGAAACAGTACAATATCACTTTCAGTCCAGTTTATGTAGATCCCCGACGTAGGCGTTTAACCCCTTACCGCATACCAAGCCATATATGGACACAAAAGTTTATGATTTTTTCTAGTCTAATTAAAAACTTGATCTTTAAAGATACAATAGTTAATAATATTAAAATAAAATTTGAAAATAATAAATCATATTTCAAAGAATCAACACGTCAAACGTCAAACGTTGAAAAAAATTATAAAATATTATGTATATTAAATATTATATTATTAAAAATAAACATTATAATATATAAATACACTATACAGTAGGTGTCCTACGTCCCCATTTGGAAGTTTACTACTACTGGAGTCCGATATTTGAAAGTTTGAATATCAACATAATAAGTTTGCGTTTTGAGGTTCATAGAGTTCGATTGTACTATTTTCAAAAGGATATCTATTTGTGTGCGTATGTAGTCTGATACAGTTAGCTAAAGTGGCGACGAGCCAATCAGGAAGCCACGTAGCCCACTAGATGGAGTGATAACCTGGTAAGACAATGCAGGTAACTCATGCTCAGTGTTCTGTGGCTTCCTTGGGAGAAGCCTATGTTCTAAGTGGACTTGTGAAGAGCTTTGATGATAATGATGATGATGATAATGAACTTTTTCGTCAGGCGTATCTCAAGAAAATATTATGATATCGTCTCCAAATATTGTTGCGTCACTGAGTAATTGTTAATAAAATTGAATCTGTAGTTATTTTAATGCAAAATCGAACTAATAACAATTGTCCAACATAATATTATGTTTTTTATACGTAAATAGAATCACTTATTACGTACGTGTTTCACTGAGCGTAGAATCATTAAAACTAAGTAACGCCTTTCAGTGCAGTACACTTTAATGAGTCCACTACCAATTGAGCGTCTCTATAAAGATTCCTTTTAGGTAAATCGCACTAGTAATTTCTTCACTGACTAGCTAAACGTTCAAATGAGGCAATTAGTTTTCGATCTGTAATGTCGCTTAGATAGGAAATTAATCACCCTATTTTCTACTTTGACCTTAGGACCGTTACCGATACCGTGTAGGGCGGCGTAAGAATATCCAATAGCCCATATTGTCTGTTGGGTATCAAGAGGGAGGGAATATGGATGAGCAGCATTATTCCTGATAACAACTCGAAATAATAAAACTGCGGTTTCTAACCCGCCTGCCAATCGTGGCTACTATTTCAACATTACCCCTATGAGGCAATCTATGGAGTGGCCTATGTTCAGCAGTGAATTTTATAGGTTGTGATGTAATGGATCCGTATTAAAACGTACTTACTATATTTAAATGTATGAGCGTGTGCGTTTGTGCAACGGCATGCGCATGCAAGTGTATTTGTGCTTCACTGGCTAAACGTCGCTATGTGGGTCAGTACTATTTAAAATTAATATTTTTTTTTATAGAATAGGGCAAAAACGTACGCACAGTCCACTTGAGTGATTACTGTGCCCATAAACATCTAAATTTATTCTCGATTAAGAATCAATATGCAGATGCATTGTCATCATTGAGAACTAAGATGGAATGCCTCGTATCCAGTAAAACGAATCTCCGGTTCTCTACACTCACTATACGAAATACAACATTAAATTGCTATTTTACGCTGGTATTCTGTGTAAGCGTTGTCCTTCCCCATCCTACTTATTCGTACTAAAACCATAAAATATACAGTATACATTTATCATAGTGATTTTTAAAACCTTTACCCATATTTCAAAAAAAATATATAAAATATTTCGTATGGGGAGAGTTGGATATGCACTTAAAGTCTAGAACAAGCACCAGTTAAAATACATACAAGACAACAAATTTTACGAAACTTTGCCTATTAACTTATAAGAATTGCAAAAGTTCAGGTAATATAAGTAAGCATACGTCTCCTTAAACGACAAACAAATAGTAGTTTGGAACTTAAATAGACGATTGATAATGCGATATGACCTCAAATTTCGTACCTTATGTATGTTTGAGATCTTTGCCATAGATCTATTTGGCTAATAATAAGTTAATTATAAAAATGGATTGAAATAACGGATAAAGACCTTGTAAAGAAGACAATTATCAAATTGCAGATATGGAGAGGTGCCGCCTGCGTAACTTGCCCAACAATACCTTGACCACATGACCTCCTTACTCTGTGCCTAGACTAGGACCTATTTATAGGCTCTTAGAGCAATAAATAAAGACAGACGAAGCGTTGCATACAATTTTAGTGAAGCCGGATATTTTCAATTTCTTGACACGCACTCACGCACATAATATATTCTTCGTTCTTTCTTTAATAGCCTGCAAAACTCAACGGCTGAACGTATTTTTTGACTTTTTGACTTTTGAATTGTGGTGCATAATTGTGTGTTATTACAATATGTTGATTATGGTTTTGGCTTGGATTTGGCGTCACTTGAAATGTAGGCAGCGCTCCGTTTATGTAGACTTTATAAATATTTTTATGTAGGTTGTATGTCTTATAAATATTGAAACGGCCGCCCACATCGCTGCAACCTTGATGATTGAGATGATTGACGCTTTGGTAATTTTATGTTGGAAGATATTAAATTTGCACGTTAAAATTGAAGTTAGTGTTACAGCCTATATTCGTCCCACTGCTGCACAGGCCTTCTCCCATTTCTGAGAGGGTTTTGTTGGTGATTTTGTGTGTGTTTAATGGGTCCCTGATGGCTCAGATTCACAACTGGACCCAATAGGTTGTCGAGATCCATAAATAATCCATGCAAAACCGGGGAGGATCGCTATTTTTTTTATAAAATTTAAGTGATAAACATGCCTTAGCGCACATGATGGTAAGGCTACTACATCCCATGGACACCTGCAACAATTTTCAAACAAAGAAGGCTACAGAATCATTGTCATCTCGGAGGACTAATAATTAATGTCTCACAGCCTGTAATTAAACTGGCTCTATATACTCACCGTAACACAACATTGCAAGCACTACTATTTGGTGGCAGAAATAGGTAATATTGTGGCAGTTACTTATAGTATGCCAAATCGATTGAGAAAACGGACAATGACCTTTCGGTCGTTTAACCAGGGTTACAAACCTTCAATATATAGGCATTTTATATGTAGTATTTCTTTATTTATAATGATTTTTATAATGATTGATATAATATATATTTATTAACTATTATTAAAAAGTTATGTGAAAGATCACAGGAAGAAAAATCATCTATTGTTATAAAGTACTTTATTCATTTAACAACAAAAACATTAATTTATAATATATATAAAGATTCGAGGATAACGACACCGAATAAGTACGTACTATGCAAAAGATAAAACTTTATTTTAATATTATATAAGAACTTTTTTTTATTCGGCAATCATCACTGTATCTTCACTTGATGAACTATCTGTAACATTAATTATAAAGCGATCTGCAGTTTGGTCAATTCTATCATCCATGCCACGCATTTTTGTTCAACCAAGGACATGCTGAACACAGTTTTTCCATTTATTGGCGTGATTTGAGTTAAACCATCTTTGGTAAATTTTTTAACATCTTTAACTTGAAAGTTATTTTTCGCAACGTACCCTTTCACATCTGCCCACACAGTTCACTGGTTGTTTTCACAGTGATAAGGAGGCACCTACCACTGTGATGTTTTTTTCTTTGCCATCTCGTCGGTGACGTAACTTGATAGTTATCTTTAACTGCCTTATTTTTTCCATTATGGGTCTTTGTGTCCGAGGGCACGTATGCGATCTGTTTAGATTCTAGCCATTCCTGCATTTTGTTTCCGCCAAGACATTGTTGGGGTTTTCTAAACGTCTGAGTGGTAACTAGCGTTATCCATAACTGACATCGCCTTTGCAGTTTTTCTATTACTTTTCTAAACCAGTCCTCGAAATGGAGAGCGTCCATACTCTCATGGTAGTCAATGATGATGATTCAAATACCCAATCACATCCTCCAAGCCATTTTCATTGCCAACGTGTACAACTATTAATCGCTTCCTTTACGAAGGGCGCGCCAGTAGAGTAGCCTTCAACCGTGATTGAAGAGATTCAATTGTGGTGTCTTCCATACCTTTCCCATAGTATGACCTGCGTTAATCCATGTTTCGTCAAGGTAAAAATGTTACGTCCCTCGTTTCTTAATATTTGTATTTCTCTCAAATATCTGGTACGCCACAGAACTATCTCTGGGCGATCTATTAGACCACTTTTTCTGTTCTCTTTATATATTTGAATTTTAAATGGCGCAACACACGTCGCAGGAAGTTTTGCTCAAGTTTGGCAACTGGTCATCTTGATTTATACTGAGCAAAATTTTGTCTAAAGTCGGTAATTCTCCTGCAAGAAAGAACTGATGCACTTTCGCTCTTATAGCCGATTTATCAAAATCGACTTGTCAATTACAACTTTCTTTTATTAATTATTCCCTTTCTGGTATTTTAAGGAATCTCTATACACGCTTAATACGCGATATATAGTGCTCTTGCTGACTCTGAGATCTCCGAACCTTTTCTACCATATTGGTTTGAAGGATACACGTCTTGGGCCAGGTGTTTTGACATATTTGTATACATTAATCTCTTGTTCCCCGACCGACAAAGTGGTAGGTTTTCTCTTTACTGGTGACGTTAAGTGCTCAGAAGATGGGCCTGTAAATAAATGACAAAAATACTACCATAGTACTACATCACATAAATACATATTGTTTGAAAATAAATACCACATGGTCACATAAAAAGAGCGCTTTAAGAAATAGAAAGGCTACGTCATCGCATTTGTACCTATTTGTACGTTACCTCTTTATTATGGGTCGACGTCTCTTTCCACTTGATGTTGAAGGACCGGGTCCTTCACCAAATTCTCCTGAACTCATGTCGATTTAGTAACGACCGTCACAGTAAAACTAATATAACAGATTCAAAAACAAAACTTAACGATATAACAAATTTAACAGTAAAACTCACTAAAACAATGCAATGAATGCTATGATTACCGAGACGTACACATAAGCGCTATCCGAACACGAATGAAAACAAAATGGCGGACTATTTATTTAAGGTGACGCATCTCTGGCTGCCATTGTCGTTTCTTTAGAACGAACTGACGTAACGCGCGTTTTGTTTATTTTAAAGGGATGAATTGCAAAAGCTCAATATGGTGATTATATTGTTAATATAACTATTTAGACAACATTCTAATCTAAGGTCAAATTAAATTTATACATACGATTGTTGTCACTTGGTGGAAACTTTTTACATTAATAATATTTAATAAAATTACACGTGTATATAATAAAATATAACATACAAAATAAATATTAGTGAAACAAGTACATGTGTATATCCAAATCACAAAAATCAATACGTAAACTTAGCAAAATTAAAAAGCGACATCTTAGAATCAAAAAGAAAAAAATATTTTTTTTTGCAATCCTGCAAACACTTCAATAAACTATAAAATAATAAGGAACGCACGACCTGTTTTACGGAACAGACTTTTAAACTTTATCCACTCTGGTCGGTACCTAAGTCAGTATAAACCGACGATCGGGCACTTAATGGTCCAATTTAATTTTGTCGTAACGGCCTCCAAGCAATAGCTGCTGAATATTTTTTGGGTATACTGCAAAATACTCGAGCGATGCCAAATATTTTTCGTATATCTAAGTTCGGTTAAATGTTGATTCCTTCATTCCGGCTATTTTGTTTTCAAGCCGAATGTTGTTTAAATTTTTGCTTTCAATTTCGAGTAAACGAAAAACGGTTTCTTAAAGCTACTGCTACTGCTAACTTTCCATTTAGATTGTAATGAGACTGATATTTTAAAGTCCAAAATATTAACATATCTTCATGTTGTGTTCCATAGTGTATTCTACTGATTTTAAGAGGATATATGTGTGCGTGCATGTCTATAAATAAAGGGTGCAAAAAGGACACATACCTAATGATAAGTGGGATGCTGTGGTCCATAGACTAAATCTATCTTAACACTAACAAGACAGGAAAAACAGCTAACCTACAGGCAGTTAAGGTCATTTGACCCTATCAACCCCCTAGTCTTTAATTATGTATATATGTGTATAATTGTAGAAATAGTAGACAATATTCATTGAACTATTTCAGTTTCCAGTGTAAATATATGTTTAATAAAAAGTAATTTACAGTTATGACATACGAATATTTTGATGGATTGCATCTGCCATAGTGGTTTTGCACATCACAGACTTTATTATATTTATTTTTACAATGGTTTGATAGCAATTACGCTTCTTCCTCGACTCAGCTGCTGGCATTTCTGAGGCGATAGAACGTTGCAGTGAGGTTTCATGAGTGGGTTCTTCTAAAATGTTACTCAGTTTAACCGCCAATTGCAGAATAAATTCTCTTCTTCGTATTTTCTTGTTGTTTATTTCTTGGTACAACACCCAGGCATTTATTATATAAAATATTATAAAATAATTGTACCGGCCATCTTCTAAAGGTGCTATTGCTGTACCTTCTCGCCATTTGATCGACCACGTCAACATCATATTTAGTTGAATTGTAAAACATAACAGTTTCAGGTTTTTTCTCATTGTCAGTGTGTATATGAACACTATCACGTAATGTACTCAATAACAAAACATTTTGCTTCTCTTTGTTTGGTAAACAGTCATTGGTTATTTTCTGTTTTAATGATTTGGTGTCATATAAATCAATTTTAGATTTTTACGTACGATGGAATGTCACGTCTCCTTTATTTATAGTACAAACCAAAGTTGTAGGTGCGACGTCTGCCACTACCAGCCAAGCTTAACAATATGTGGCAATCCTTGGGGAGGCCTATCACCAGACTTGGTAAAGTTGTTGATAATATTAATTATTATGAAAAAAAATACAGATATAAATGTACGCCAAAGCTCAGCTCACAACAATTGAGTCAACATAATACCTATGTACGTAAAAATCAAACCGTTAGAGCATTAGTCCGGAAACAATCCCGACTTGTTTATTTTTGCGACGGCAACGCGCGTAATTGGCGCAACCATGTACCTGCACAGTAGCGCAATTAGTTTGTTAAAATACGGTGGATTGAACATCTCAAAATAATTTAAAGGAGATAATATAATTATAATATAAGTACATATTATATGCCCATGTATACAAACAACAATATACTTTATACGATACCGACCAGTTAGTAGCGCAGTTCAGTTTCAAATCACAGGGTCCTTAACATTTCGAATTAATTTCAATGGTATATAAAATTCCATAATTAAATTATATTTATATATGTATGCCCACAAACATGGATATATAATATATTTAATACGATATTGATCTGTGTCAGTAGTGCAAGTTGAAGAATAAAATACTTTTAGAGGCTTAATATTTCGAATAGTTTCAAAGGTAATTTAAATATAAATTACCTAACTATAATTTTACTGTTCCTTATAATATTCCAGTTTAAAACACCCTTATCCTATAAAATCAAATGTAGGTAAAACGACGCATTAAGAATTATATTAAAGAAAATATGTAGCTAAATAAAATGATATTTCTATTTTCAGTCAACTTCAAAAAGGTCATCAATTAAATGTATTTTTGTATGTTTATTTCTCGATATTCGCTGATTGGGGAATCGATTTTAATGATAGTTCTATTCATAGGCTATTTATAACTCAAGGACTATCTCATTTAATTTTAGTAAAGTCCGCCGTTATGGGAAAGTAAGTATTATATTTTTAATTTAACTATTTAGACAACATTCTAATCTCACATAAAATCGTAAATATTTCATAATTTCTTTGAATTTATCGCTCTAGCCATAGTTTTAGAAAAATATGGAATGCCCCATATTTTATTCCATAAATCATTTACAGATATATTTCTCGCTACAAAAAACTCTAACATATAGAATGGAAATGAATTTTTCAAGTTCTTCTAAGGAAATTACCATGAATACCAAGCCGACGATTTGCTTCGGCCTCAGTACAATTTTTATGTGTCGTAAAATCGTATCATCTATCAAAAGTTTCCAGCTATCATGAATTTCTCCCCAACACCTCCTTGCATAGCCGGTAGATCCTGGCTGTTCAATCACAACATTATGACTTCCTCGATAACCTGCCACCTCTGTGCCATTTTCAAATATGGATTTCCACAATATTCCACGTGACATCATATTATTATGAGAGGTATTTCCATAAAATGATGTTCGAACGCCACGTACTCTTCGTCGCCGAGGCGATCTTCCCCTAGTTTGTTGTTGAATGGTAGTCAACGGTATGTTGCTGTCTGAATCATCACTAGAACTTGACTTAGGAGATGTAGGAAATACAAATCGCTATCTTCAATTTCTGGTGGTAATGAGGCACCTTCACCTTCACTATCCGATTGGTCTTCTGGCAACGATTGCAATAACGTCAATACTTCTGCATCACTGATACGCTGAGACATTTTCACGAAATTTCAACCAAAATAATCAAATTGACTCAATGAGAACGCGTAGAGTAATGAACGTATAAACTAAAATATTTAGGTATGTAAAACACGATCAGGCAATAAAATTAAAGTAAATATAATTATCCTACTCACAACAGCAATGCATTCATCTATTGAATAGGTCAAATGACCCTAGCCGTCATTGTATGTGAATGTTATTTTTATTCATATTTGTATCAACTTATTACAATTTAAATACTTTTGTCTATAAAACAATGGTAATTCATTAAAAGTCACGAAGTACAAAAGTGTATAATAAATAAACAGTGACAAAATAATCAGCGCTGCAAGTTCAAATACGGGTCAAAAGACCCTTGCCTTGCTAGTGTTAAATTAAAATTAAAATACAAATGCGTTACCACCCTGAATACTAAGATGACATGCTTTGTTACAAATAAAATTGATTTCGGTTCACATCACACACCATATAAAGCACAACACCACATTATGATGTTATTTCACGCTGGTATTTTGTGAGCGCATGTTCCTTCCTCTTTTCGTCTTGCAATTATTCTTGGTCATGCTTGGGTTTTTATAGAATAAATGTGACAAACACAGTCCACCCGATGGTGAGTGGATGCTGTGACCTGGACATCTACATCTATCCTCGATTAAAATTTTCCATACGAAACTTAGCAGAATTAAGGTGGTATTTAATGCTGGTATTCTGTAAAAACGTGGTCCTTTCCTAGTCAGGCAACCCATTAGTGCTATAACCATATTATAGCTGCAGTATAGCTCAATTTATTACAGGATCTCTAGGTTGTTCATTAAATATTTAAATTTGTAGAAGCTCTTTACTTAAATCTGTTAATATATTGTGAGGTGGTGATGTCAGCGTTTTGCTGAATCAGATGATGTTATTGTGTTAAATAAAATTAAAGCACCTAGTCGCTTTCTCTATTGAAATTAGGATGTTTTTTATTGCAATAGCCTTACAAATCATCCTTGGTAATCAATATTCTTTCGTGAGGTTTTGAAGTCGATCAAATCTGATATAATGGGGACCGTTTAGTATATTATGATCATTGACTGCGGACGTCTTATTTTGTCGTTAACATCGGAACGTCAAACACCTCCGTTCTCTTCAGTGACAATGGATGCCGCAAAGCACTCAAAACGTCGGAAATTAAAACATATTAAATGAATCGCGATAAAATCCGTTAAATATTTTTCAATGTTTACTGTTTACATCAATTTAATAAATCATTAAATAATGGAATACTCATTAAATACAATTAAGTTCCCTCAATCTTGAGATATGGCGTTATATTTTGGGGCAATGCACCCAACATTCGCGATGTGTTCATTGCGCAAAAAAAATGTCTACGTGCAATCTGTAATTTAAAAAGCACCAACACGTGTAAGCCACATTTTCAAAAATTAAAAATTCTAACATTTCCCTCATTATATATTTATGAAACAAGCATTTTTGTAAAACGTAATGTTAACTTGTATAAATTTGTGGAAAGTCAACGTCGCTCAGATAAGCTTCATTTAGTACCAAGTAGAACTGTTTTTTTACAGAAGAGTATATACGCAATGGCACCAAAAGTATATAACAAAATACCTAAGTACATTAAGATTGTGACAACATTAATATTTATAAACGTAAACTTTTGATCTACTAAATGATAAAGCATATTGTTCCATAGATGATTTCCTTAATGACACATTTTGACATTAAAATATTATATTATTAAACTGCATTGACTACATAACTATCATGACATGTGCCAATTAATACTAGATGACAATTAGATAAAATGACAACAATTATTGTATGATATAATATATTACCTTTATTATCTTT
>JAGSMP010000275.1:600000-764445 GCA_029286625.1 Parnassius orleans
TTTTGTCTTCTTTTTATTTATTTTTTTGAATTAAACATCGTGGTCACCACCTAAAAGCGTAGGCTCAAACTACGCACTTTCATTCAACACGATCCTGACACACCGATCTCGTTCCTTTCATATCCATATAACTATACATACATGCTCGTCGGTCGAGGGTACTATTAATTTGGCCCATCTTCAATATATCGCCAATTTGGTCGATAAACCTCTATTTAGGGCGACCCTTCCCGACTCAGACACTCACTTGATCCGATTTATTATTATCAATTGAATTTTAACTACCTTTGCCACTATTAAGTATTGCGTATATTTACTACGATAAATATAAATACATGAATATTGAGATTTGATAAATCAAAAATTCTCGCAAATGAGCACCTATTCACACCAAGAATGATTCGCGAGTCTATAGAAATGAAAAAAAAAAACATTCAAATTTCAATAACTGCTTTTTTTATTATTTTGATGTTTGCATCGGCAGCTATTTATTATTTTGAGTAGTGATAAGTAACATGCTACCGATCTCCTGTTTCAGATTCCCTTTGTCACCTCTTATGACACCCATGGGAGGATATGGGTACCGGATATACTTACACTGCCACTACACTGTTAACATATAAATATATTAAATACCACACAAAAGGGCTTTAAATCCTCACTAACGAGTACAAGGCAGACATAAAATTAGTACCCGCAGAGCAATTCAACAAGCTGAATCCATTAGAGCCGGCAAACCACTGCGGCCGTGTAATAGACCCGTAACAATTTGTACTGATGGAGCATCATTGTGAATTGCCTCAACTCTATGCTGAATGTCTAGTACACAGTCGATTACTACATAAGTCATTTTGAAGTAACGAGGAAGTAACACGGCAGATCCATTGCAATTTTTGGAATTGAGTCATTGTAGTTTCTTCTGCGTATCACTGATATGTTGCAAACCGGTAACATTCATTGCTATGCGGACGACAGTACTGGTGATGCTTTATACACCAGTGCGAATATTTCTCGGGAAAATATCGCCGAGTACCGGAACAAACTTGTGTCTGAAGTCGAGACTTTGTTGAACAAAGTCTCGCATTGGGGGCGAATATATTTAGTCCAGTTCAATCCCCAGAAGAACAATTTTGCCTGTTTATTGCTAAAAAGAACCCCTTTACCGTATCTCCTCAGTTTCACAGCACTGTCCTTGTTGCCTCAGCCAGTATAGGAACTCTCGGCGTCGACATATCGAATGGTGTGCAGTTACGTCGTCACTTGGAATAGAAAGCCTCTAAAAAGCTTGGTGTGCTCAGTAGAGCGGGACGGTATTTCATGCTGGCACACCGCCTGCAACTTTAAAAGGCGCAGGTTTGGTCTCATATGGAATACTGTTCCTATTTCGGGGACGGGACTCCCCAGTGCCAGCTCCATCCATTTTGATCGCATCCAGCGCAGAGCGGTCCGAATCGTCGGCGACCGAGCTCTTTCTGATCGGCTTGACTCACTGGCACTGCGAAGAGATTCTGCATCTCTTTGCGAATTTTATCGCATCTACCACCGGAAGTGCTCTGAGACGCTTTCTTTGCTTTCGCTTTTTTTGCCCTTTCAGACGCTCAATTTCAACATCGCACATCGCGAGAAACACGCGATACTATCCATACCATCTGGATGATTGGCAGTCCAACACTGTGCGATATACAAGAAGTTTTCGTCCTCGCACAACTTCCTTGTGGAATCGACTACCACCAGCAATTTTCTCGGACCGATATGACCTAGGGGCCTTCAAGAAAAGAGCCCACTCTTTTTTAAAAGGCCGGCAACGCACCTGCGATTCCCCTGGTGTTGCAGTTTTTCGTGGGCGGCGGTCGACACTTACCATCAGGTGAGCCGTGTGCTAGTTTGCCCCTCTTCTATAAAAACAAGCTCTACCGTTGCAGACTATCAAAGTCTACATCGTGGGCATCTCCCATAGATTGCCTCATAGGTGATATTTGTCATACTTGCCACGCTCGGCAAGCGGGTTGGCAACCGCAGGTTTTATTTTTAGTTATAATTAGGAACACGCTGCTGCCCATCTCCTGGTTTATTTCCCTCTGTCGCAATTTACGACATCCATGGGTCCATATGGGGTAGTGGATATTCTTATACTGCCACTACACGGTATTGTAGCTCTGGCGAAATATTTTTTTTTATAGGATAGGGTGACAAACGAGCACACAGTCCACCTGATGGTAAGTGGTTGCTGTGGCCCATAGACATCTACATCTATCCTCGTTTGTGAATCAAAATGAAGATGCGTTGTCACCCGTGAGGACTAAGATGGAATGCCTCTTTTCCAGTAAAAAGGGTCTCCGGTTCTCTACACTCACCATACGAAACACAGCAGTGTTAACCTGCTATTTTACGCTGGTATTCCGTGAGAGCGTGGTCCTTCCCCGCGCGAGCCGACCCATTTGTGCTGCAACTATACTACTAATATAGCTGCAGCATGGCTCTACCACGTATAGAAAAATAATTAAATGATATGTATATGTAAGCTTATAGCGTCTGATACTGTGATGATCAATACGCCTGCCAAGCGTGACGATTAAAACAAATCCTACCAACAAAGGGAAATGTCCATGTCCAGCATTGGTCTATTACTACTACTAGCATAGCCCAAAGTGCTATAGAATATGTAGTAAGTAATGAAACACCTACCACAAACGTGTCATATTATACATCGATATACATTATTAGTATAGTTAGGTTAGTAGGACATTTCCTTGCCGTTAATCACTCAAAGAAATGAGAAAAGGCGTGTGCCCAGTAGTGTGACGTATATAGCCTGTCACTTTACTAACTTTTATGCTAGTGTAAATAGTAAACCCTCGTATACACGTTTTCCTTCGCAATAATTGGAATATTGGAAAAATATATTATACCGTACCGTAACGAACCTTCACGTAAACCACCTCTGCCCTAAATTATCCTGAGGTCGCCCGCGTAAACCAAGAGTGTGACGAATGAAACTGTATGAGGCTATATGATTGTATGAATACTTTGAATGAGGTCTACAATAACTACCAACTAAAAATTAAGTGAAAGTAGTAAATTAGTAAGAAAGATCTTCCCTGTCTATCCCGCAAATGAAAAAGTAAAGCTATAGTAGTAATGCATATAAGTCATTTTCTTCATAAAATGTTTATTTTTAACAGTTTACAATAACATTACAAAGTTATAATGCAGCTAGTTTTAGGTACTTTTCTATGGAGTTGTAACGAAGGTTTTACTAATCCAAGTGCATTTTAAAAGTCGGTCAACTATTACTCGTTAACTTCTTAATTCTAATTAGCTGTGATAGTTTTCCTTTTAACTTTATTATATACATATAATACTATCGTGTATACTTTTCACATTTCTAAAACAGCGGTTTAGTTGGTAGAGGAAGTCCATTTGCGAAATTCTCCATTTTGCGAATTTGGAGACACATGACTCTAATGAAAATGCCACTTTAAAGCTAAACATTTCGCAAATGGACCCTGAATCGAAAAGATGTTGTTCCACACCGCCAGTGTTTTTGCAAGACCTATCCAATGATATCCCACATGATGGAAAAAGACGGTAAAAAAACATCCTCCATTTACTTGTATGGGAAGTACCTGAAATAAAAATGTTTTTAAGATTTTATATCACAGTTTTTAGGCCTGATTAATATCTATAATTATGCCAAATTACATATTTGTAGCACCTAGGGTCTCTGAGCAAAACCGCGGACGGATGGACGGATGGACGGACATTTATTTATTTATATATTTTATTTTCAAGGGAAACATACATAATTTTTGTCTAATACATAACACATAATATTAATCTTACATTTAACAATAAAGTTTCCACAGTTAAGTAACTCATCGACAACAAGCGAACATCATGACATACTTTGGTGTGAAACTAAAGTTAATTTAAGTTAAAAATAAAGTGTAATATTAAAATGAAATATTAATTTTAACTATTACCCATTACAGTTTCAATTTCCTTTTTAAACTGTCCATATGACAGAGAAAAGACATCAACATGTGAAAAGATGTTATTATAAGATTTACATGCACGAGTTATAAAATTGTTCTTGCCATATTTAGTGCGCATAGTAGAAGTACAAAATAAAAGTTTATTTCTAGCACTTATCCTTTGGCATCTGAAATTTAGTTTCACTTAGAAGTGGTATGGAGTTGACCCTATTATGAATGATTTTATACAAAACATCTGATACCTGACAGTACGGTGAGATTTTAGGTCAGAGGCTAATCTACACAAAATAGAAGCATCATCGGCTGATCTAAATTGAATATGCTTCAGAAATTTATTGTGATTTTTTTCAATTGACTCTATATAAATATTATATTGAGGATTCCAAACAGTTAAGCAATATTCTAATATTGAGCGGACGGAGTTATACAAAATAATTAGAGTTGAGGGTTTTTAAAGTCTTTAGTAATTCGTAAGACAAATCCAAGCATCTTATAGGACTTGTTAACTATTTTATCAATATGAGATTTAGATATTAATTTTGATCTAAATACACGCCAAGGTCCTGCAACTCGGTTAATCGACTCATTATTTATTTTATAATCAAATTCTATAGATTTGTTTTTCCTGCTGAATTTTATAACATTACATTTTTTAATATTTAAGAACAATAGATTATTTGAACAATATTAGTATAATCTATTAATATCTTCTTGTAATAAATCACAATCATGTTCATTTTTAATAATTTAAAAAAAATTCTTATCATCAGCAAATAGGAGTATGTTAGAATGTTGGAATTGCAAAAGTTCGTCTTTGTTACCCTTGTTGTTAAGGTGTCAACAAACAAGATTAAAATAAAAATAAAAATATTGGTAAAACGAAGAACAGTACCCTTAACTGCTACTGCTTGAGTACGATTACGCAAGTAAGATGCTAGCCAGCGCAGGAGGTCACCGTGCACACCGATTTTGTCTAGTTTTTGATAAGGATTTCGTGAGATATTTTATCAAAGCTTTGGAATAATCGGTGTACACTGCATCCACCTATAGCCCTGCGTCCATTTCTTTGTAAACAATATCAAGATATTCGCATAAATTACTCTCTGTAGATTTCCTAGTCATGAAACCGTGCTGCTGGGTTAACAAGACGTGTCTAATGGTGGGGTATATAGCATCGTACACAATTTTCTCAAAAAGCTTGGGGTAGTATTAAGTTTGGATATCGGACGATAATTTTCTATATCCTGTTTATTACCGGACTTAACCACAGGTGTAACAAAGGACAGTTTCAGGCATATGGCATCACTCCCGTTTTCAATGAAAGATTAAACAATCTAAAAGCAGCTCGGATAATTGCTTGTAGTAGTACTTCAATAAATTGAGGAAGCCCATGGGGACCAGCGCCTTATTAATATTAATGTTTTTGAGGTATGGTTAAATTTTGGCTTTATCTATAAAAATGTGGTTGAGATTAATCAGGTTATTTCCTTGGTTGACATCTATATGATCATGATCGGATTGACTATGAGATTCAAATACCGAGTTAAAATACTGATTAAACAAATCGCATGTGTCCTCGCCGCTAGATGACCTTACATCTCCAATAAACATTGAATCAGGCATATCATTCATATTTTCCTTTTGATTTAGCATATGCCCAAAAGTGTTTACTATTGCGAGAGATCTTAGATTCAGCATCAGATTTATAATTTAAAATTAAAAATTTTGTACAACCGACTTCAATGTAAATTAATAAGAATAACTCAAAACTATTGGTCAAAAGACCTTGATCTAATTTATAAAGGACCACATCTGAGGCATTAACTTTCAAACAAAAAAGAATTATCGAAATCGGTTCACCCAGTAAAAGTTATGAGGTAACACACATAAAAAATATACAGTCGAATTGAATACCTCTTCCTGTTGAAGTTGATAGAAAATTATTAAACACTCCTCCTGCAACACCTTTTGCCTTTCTCTGAGTAGTCTAAATGTAATATAATTAGTTACTCGGCCATATATTTTCCACTTCCGATGGTAATTTAATTTTCATTAATTGTTTTTATTAGTGCTCGTTTAAACCATGTGGGTATTTATTTTTAGTATAAATGACTTTGACTGGAACAAATTTAATTATAATATCATTAATTATATTATAAAAGTTTTAATATTATCGTTATTATCATTCGAAGTGAAACATTCATCCCAATCTATGTTAGAAAGAGCATGATTTATATCATCATAATTGGCTGACTTAAACAACTTAACGGACTTGGTGTTTTGGCCGAGTGACAGTTACCAGAAAGGATATTAAAGTCACCAAAATAATATAATATTCGCCCTGATATTCGAGAGCCTTTTTAGTTATATATTCATAAAATTCCTTAAAACCTCTTTTGAGCATTGCAATGCGGAAAATAGCACAAGTACAAGTTATAAATGTTTTTGAGGTTTCATTGAATGATAAGGAGACAGATATAATTTCACTGCCGAATTTACAACAGGAACAATTATACAATTACATACATTAAATTTTCGATGTACAGCTATCTTATCGCCCCTGATAGCATAGTTTCGATCGCATCTGTAAACATTATATCGAGAGTCATGTTTCAGTAATACAAATTACGTCATATTCATTTAAAACAATATTCTTATAGAACATGTTAGTTTTTGTACGCAACCCTCTGACATTTTGGTAATAAATTCGCAATTTATTATCTATCTTTGAACACTATAATATAATAACTCAGGTACATAACTCAATAATAATATAATAATGCCGTATACTGTCATTATATAACTTTAAATTGTTAGGGTTACAAAGGAATCAATAGAAGCGATGCCACTACTGTAAAGAACAACAAAGCCTGCCAATGCGCACGAACGAAAACGAAGTATCAATGAACGTTCACACCAACCCAAACAAGGATAAGAATATGCAAAACTTTGTGAATAAAAATAAATTGTAGTTCTATTTTATTTTGAATAAATCATTTGTGGAGTTAATATGTTGCACAGGACTACTTTCACTTTGACGCACCATAATAGTACAGTTTTTACCCACACGAATTTGTAAATGCATTCTTTAGCTTAAGCTTTTGCCTTTGAAGCAGTAGCTTATGACATGCAGTTAAATGATCGTTGAGGAAAACATAAGAGTTGTTGCCTGAAAACTCGATGTCGCTAGCTTTAAGTATTTCAGCTGACGCCCTGCACAGAAACTCATCCTTAAAGTAACGAGACATGAAAAGCACAATTATACGTTTGGGTTATTGTTATCTTTTGATAAGGACGCAACACGGTTACGAAATCCATATCAGCTTTTTGCCAAGTTTTCTATGATTGTAATCAAGTTCTTATTTTTCTTTTCAGGAACTCCACAAATTTTAATATTTGAACGTCTGGCCCTGATCTGGAACTGATTTCTTGTATTATTTTCACTCTCAGTTTATTAAATGAAGTCTTCAATTGGGCCATATCAGCGGATATAACATCCATGGATTTTAAAGATTTTTCTTGGTTGACCAACTGAGTCTTGATTTCTTCATATTTGTTGTTTATAAACGAGACTGATCTCTTGACTTCCTCCATTTCATCTTCTATTTCCTTAAATTTCGCATTTAATAGATCCTCAAAGCCGGCTTCCAAACCTTTCTGTAATTCTATTATTTCCCATATAATTTCCTGCCTAATTATCTCACGTGATTCAATCGAAGAAACTGTGATTTGACCAACTGTATAACTGGTTTGAGCCTTTGATGAAGGTTCTGAAACCTTCTTTTCTTTGTGAGACGTTGGGTAACGTTATTATTGCCGCTACCTGCGATGCTCCCGAACGTATGGAGTATTGTCACCTTTAATCGCCTTTGGCTTTTGGCTGTACAAGTGGGACAGGTCCAGTTGTTTGAATCGATAGTTGAAAAATCATAGCTGTTTGCCGGATCCACACAACTGTGATGAAACGCTCCACCACAATGGACGCATAAAATAGTCGATTCCTCGTCCATCGATCCCTCGCAGCAGGAGTACATTGCTATACAAAACTTCGCAAAAGGCACAAACTTTTAGTGAATATCCTTTACTAAACAACTTTCATACGTCGTACTCTCTCAGCGACAACTCGTGTAGATGCGCATCTGCGATTAATAATTTCTTTAACGGATAGCACTGCGCATGCGCGATGATGTACGGTCGGCGCACGGTCAATGGGCGCACGTGAATATGATCACTGTGCGCTGCCTGTAGCACTGCTTATTACCTGCTGTACTGCTTTGCCCGGCGAACCAGCTGTTATGGCGGCCGGCTGATTTTTGCACAGTAATTGAACTGTTTGGGTCGTTAAATCACTGTATTTACTTCGTCTATGTTTGATTTTACAACACAGGTACACGGAACTGATACTCGTTTATAACGTGATACGGGTTTTATCTAGAATTGTACGATAAATATACTTTTTTCAATAATAAACCGGGAGCTCGCTTGTTAACAATGTTAGCCTTTTTTTGACATGGCGTAACTATAAGGGTTTCTTGTTGTGTAACTACGGAACCCTAAAAACTACGATCGCAAACCCACCTGCCAGGCATGACAACTATAACATATAATTCCCTGTGCTGTGGATTTTGATAAGCGGTAATGAATGAAATTTATATATTTTTTTATAGAATAAGGGTGACAAGCGAGTACACAGTTGATTATTAAGTGGGTGCTATGGCCCATAGACATTTACATCTATGCACGGATAAGAATCAAAATGCAGTTACGTTGTCACCCCTGAGGACCAAGACGGAATGCCTTGTTTCCAGTAAAAAGGGTATCGGGTTCTTTACACTCAACATACAAAACACTGTAGCATTAAGTTGCTATGTTACGCTGGTATTCTGTGAGAGCGTGGTTCTTCCCCGGTCGAGCCAACCCATTCGTACTGCAACCATAATATAGCAGCAGTATAGCTCTACCACATTGAAAAAGATGCTGAAATAAAGTAAATTGTAAATAACGAGTTTGATGCAATATTCATGTTAAAAGTTGTTTCTACAACTTATTCCGCTGTTTTGTAACTAGTTAGCAGGTGTTTGCAAGCGAGGCATAAGTTTTCTAAGTAAAGCTATTTTCTTTTGTTGATTTTTTTTCCATTTTACTGCACTCGTACGACGCAGTGATATTACAACAAACAATAATTGTGTTTACGATGTTTCTTAAGATTTATAAAAACTAAGGCTCGTTTATAATGTAACTATTTTCTTTATTTGTTAAAAAAGTTCTGGGTAACCTTTTTTTAGTACTATAAATTGTTTACGCACCATGTAGGCATAACATACACAATACATGTACATTTATAAGTTGTTAGTAATTCCTTTATTGCCTAGGATACTGTCTGGGCAGGTCACGCCCTCTTACCTACTCCTGGCGTCAAACATCAGTGCCTGCACTGATGGTGTTCCCATCTGAAGAGTATAGAGAGTCAGCATAATTACAGGGTGGAAGCATTCCAGTAGTCCCAGCACCACTACTTCCAAAACCATTACACTATTGGTGACGGGGATAGTGCACGCAATTGAGAGAGGGCGGGAAGTGCTCTTCAAACTAGGTAAGATACATAATTTTATTTTTTACGCGGATGTAAGCAAATTAACTTTTAAGATCTTCAATATAATGGATTTTCGCAAAGTAACGCCTGATTCTATTAATTATCATTCTATCTTAGTTCTCAGAGGTGACAACGTATCTGTAGCCTTCTCTGTTTGAAGTTGTCTGCAGATGTCTATGAACTCAGTCACTTACCATCAGGTGGACTGTAAGTTCGCTTGCCACTTCAGTTACATAAAGAAAGACTTTTCCCTTTTTATGTCTCTTGCACTCCTGTACATTTAACAAAAAATAAAAAGCCAATGAAAATTGCCTGGAATGCCTCGTAGCCTGTAGTGATTCTACCTTCTTACCTTTCGAACGGAAACAGCAGTGAGTGCATTTCTGCTCTGGTACGGAATAAAAATACAAACTGACTCGTGGGCAAAAATATCCCACCACCTTTTTAAGAATACCTATGTAACCAGTTAGTCATGGTAGCTCAGTCGTAGGTAAATTTCACCGTACGCGAGCATGCCGTGTTTGATCAGCACGCCAGCTTACAAACATAAATTTATGGAGAGTAAGTGTAGTTGTGGTGGTATAGTACCCGTTGGTTAAGTCCGTCGCCGGAATTAGTAACTAAGTCACGATCAGAGAGTTATATATTTCACAACACAACACACAAAGTACAGTCTCACATAAAGAAGCAGAAGGTGATAGATACAGTTACAGATAGATAGGAGATGAAAGCAGAAAGTACAGTCTTAAGTCACTAGCATAAAATAGGAAATTAACACTAAAATAATGTTTGTTATATGCAAGGCTAATGGTCTGCGTAGGCGCAAGCGGCACAGGATTCGCGTCAGACGACTGAATCACGACTGGTTGATCGAGGAACATATCGCGACGCAGGCACAATAGCAATACTAAGGTATACACGGCGTTGACAATAAAAGTAAAACGAATGTTTGTTTCCAATGTACTTCGACCGGCCGGCGCCGAGAAAATACAAATAATACTAAAATAAAATCCATACTAATATTATAAATGCGAAAGTGTGTTTGTTTGTTTGTTTGTTTGTTTGTTTGTTTGTTTGTCCTTCTTTCACGTCGCAACAGAGCGTCGGCATGGCATGATTTTTTGTATGGGGATAGTTCGGTGGCTGTAGAGTGACATAGGCTACTTTTTCCGCGGAAAAACATCTCATTCCCGTGGGCAAATCGAATATGTTGCACAAGTTTGTCCTTCTTTCACGTCGCAATAGAGCGTCGGCATGGCATGATTATTTGTATGGGGATAGACCGGTGGCTGTAGATAGGCTACTTTTTCAGCGGAAAACATATCATTCCCGTGGGAAAATCGAATATGTTGCAAAATTAAATTCAGCTAGGTGGCGCCACCGTGATTCTACAAGACGGACGACGGTACCATGGACGAACACAAAAGGTCAGAATATCTGGATTATTATGTCTTTTACCAAAATTTAGATAAAAATGTATGGATCTGTATTTTTCCACGCAGGACCGGGAAGAGAGCGATAAAAAATTTGGTGCATCGTAATTCACAGAATAGGCGATAACCTCGCAGACGATATTAAGTAATCCGTTGATGCTCTGCCTACCCCGCAAGGGTTACAAGCGTGATTATAAGTATGGATCAGAAATACTATCACCACCTGTCACGCTTTCACCCTTAACTATTACTTAACAATGGTAGAAACAGTAAACAGTTCTTAGTAAGCCTTATTAATAAGCCTTAGTAATATTTATTGAACAGAAATGAATACAGTTCTTATATGTGGTTATGAATGAATCGGTATTACAACAAGAAAAATTTTGCAAAATTATAAGAAAAATATTTTTTGAGATTTCTTATTAACTAACGTATTCATAGTTTAAATTGATTCCGCTAGATGTCGTTACTAGGTTTTTAAAACGCGGTAACGAAATGTTTCCTGACATGTACTTAACTCCCGCCTTTGAGCCGCGCGTCAACTTATAGTGCATACGGTACCTATACGCTTAAATTGTTTCTATTTCGTAGCTTATTCGACTACCTGCTTTCGATTTCGGTTGTTTGTTATTTGCTTTGTGATTTGGTTAAGGTTGAATGGATTTATATTGGCTTTCATTTTCGGATTTGTGTATTTTCTTGGATCGGTTTTGTTGATTTGGTTGGTATTCCTTTATACATATTTAGACTCTGGCTTTGATTTTGGATTTTGTTTATTTAGAATCGTGAATTGGTTTTCGTTGTTTTAGGTTGTTTAACAATATTTCAAAGGAATATTAATAGTATAGATAGTGTATACGGTACCTATACACTTACTTCTTATTTCGTTGGTTATATTTCTATTGACTACTGCTTTCGATTTCGGTTTTCTGCGATTTGTTTTGTGATTTGGTTTAAGTTGATTCGATTTTTTTTGGCTATCGTTTTCGGATTCGTGTTGTGTTTTGAATTGGTTTTGTTGTTTTGATTTTAAAAAATATTTAAAAGTAATATTTATTCCTTTTAGATATATTAGATTTGCTTTTAAAAAAAATATTTAAAAGGAAATTTAATTCCTTTTAGGTATTTTAACGTTTTTTTATAAATAGGTTTTTTCTTAGTTCATAATGTCTCGCAAACGTAAGTCCAGCCTTTCAAGAGTATCTTCTCAAAGACAAGCGAAAAGATTAGCTCGATCGCTAGAATCTTTAGAAGATGCTGAACTGAGAAGACAAGAACAAGCAGAGCGTCAGGCTGCTTTTAGAGCATCTGAGACACCTTCTCAACGTCAGCAAAGGCGTCTTGAACAGACAGAGCGTCAGGCTGCTTTAAGAGCTTCCGAAACACCTTCTCAAAGTCAGGAAAGGCGTCTTGAACAGGCAGAGCGTCAAGCTACTTTAAGAGCTTCTGAAACACCTACTCAAAGTCAGCGAACAGGCTGCTTTAAGAGCTTCGAAACACCTTCTCAAAGTCAGGAAAGGCGTCATGAACAGGCAGAGCGTCAGGCTACTTTAAGAGCTACTGAAACACCTGCTCAAAGTCAGCAAAGGCGTCTTGAACAGGCAGAGCGTCAAGCTACTTTAAGAGCTACTGAAACACCTGCTCAAAGTCAGCAAAGGCTATTCGAATAAGCGGAACGTCAGGCCGCCTTAAGAGCCGCGGAAACACCTGATGAAACTCAACACAGACTCATTGAGCAAGCTGAACGTCAATCTACTATAAGGGCATCTGAAACACCAGAACAGATACAGGCGCGAAGAGATGCAAATGCACAGCTCCAAGCTGAACGTCGACAAAATTTTCAAAGAAACAATGGTCGGTTTTTAATGACGCAGCATTCAATTATGATCCGTTGATTGATTATAAAAATCACAGGTAAGTTGTTATCGGACTGATGGACAAAGCGTGTCGATTTTGCAGCGCTTTAAAATGGATAGATGAGACCGCAGGCATGTGCTGTTCCAATGGCAAAGTGTCTCTTCCGTTACTTGGGGAACCTGAAGAACCTTTGAAAACTCTCTTTTTATATGATGCTAATGAGTCACGGCGCTTTTTAAACAGGATCCGGAAATATAACTCATGCTTTCAAATGACGTCCTTCGGAGTTGACCGGGAAATAATAATGCCGGGATTTTCGCCTACATTTACGGTGCAAGGGCAAATTTATCATAGAATAGGTTCACTTTTTCCAGCTGAAAACGAACAGCATAAATTTTACAAGTATATTTTATGGGTGACGAAGAAATTGAGGTAGACCGTCGCTGCCAATTTATCCAGGGAGTTGAGAGAGACACAGTGTTCAAAATTCAAAGATTCTAGCATGAACGTAACATTTTAGTCAAAACATTTAAAACTGCTGTAGAAAACCTACCTGAAGAGGATTATAAAGTCGTCATTCACGCAGATCGGACCCCTGGAGGAGAGCATGAAAGGCGCTACAATGCACCTTTGATAAACGAAATAGCAGCCGTAATTAGTGGTGATCAATTTTCTTCACGAGACGTTGTCTTGCGAGCACGTGATGATACGTTGCAACGGGTAGCCGATACACAGAAGTTTTATGACGCTCTGCAATACCCATTGATTTATTGCAAAGGACAAGAAGGTTATCATTTTCAAATTGCACTCATTAACACGGTCACAAAGGAGCCTACTCAGAATAAAAAAGTATCATTTATGGATTTTTATGCGTATCATATGATGTTGCGAGAAAATGATTTTAACCTCTTAGCCCGGTGTAGACAATTATTTCATCAATTTTGGTAGACATGTATGTGAAGGTAGAAAGTGAACGTCTCCGTTATATATCTTTAAATCAAAAAAAGCTGCGCGTTGAGAATTATATACATTTACAAGATGCAGTTTCTAGCGACGCCAATGTAAGCCCCAGAGATTTAGGTAAAATGGTAATTCTGCCCTCATCATTCGTTAACAGTCCCCGCTACCTACATGAGTACACACAAGACGCATTCACCTATGTACAAACTTACGGAAGACCTGATCTTTTTGTTACTTTTACTTGCAATCCCACATGGAAAGAAATAACCGAGGAGCTAATGCCGGGCCAAAAAAGTACTGACAGACACGATTTAGTTGCTAGAGTATTTAGATTAAAAGTACAAAAATTAATGTATGTAATTAACAAAGGGAAAATTTTTGGAGAGGTGCAGTGTTTCATGTATTCAATTGAATGGCAAAAAAGAGGATTACCGCATGTCCACATTCTAATATGGCTTAAAGAGAAGTTGCGGCCCAGCCAAATAGACGACATAATAAGCGCCGAGATTCCGGATCCTGAGCAAGATAAAGAATTGTATGATACCATCGTCCGAAATATGATTCACGGTCCATGTGGAGCACGAAATTCAATATCGCCATGTATGAAAGAAGGAAAATGTACAAAGAAATTCCCTAAACAGCTATTAAAAGAAACAGTGCACAATGACAATGGCTACCCTTTATACAGACGCAGAGCTCCGAAGACGGTGGCAGGAAAGTTACAATCAAATCTCGCTCTGGAGCGTTCGAAACCTTAGATAACAGCTGGATTGTGCTGTATTCGCCCATTCTATGTAAAATGTTTAATGCCCACATTAATGTAGAAGCATGTAGCTCTGTCCGCGCAATCAAGTATATCTGTAAGTACATAAATAAAGGAAGCGACCAAGCAATATTTAATCTCAGGAGTGAAGGTGAGGCAAATCCCGTTAATGAAGTACAGACCTTTCAAGCAGGGCGTTATGTAAGCAGTAACGAGGCAGCGTGGCGTCTCCTTGGCTTCCTTTACACGAAAGGCACCCAACAGTTACTCACCTTGCTGTGCACTTAGAAAATGGAGAGCGTGTATATTTCACCGAAAGAAATTTCCAAGAAAGAATTGCATCACCGCCAAAAACTACACTAACAGCCTTCTTTCAACTTTGTCAAACCGACCCCTTTGCAAAACGTTGTTATATTCTGAAGTCCCCGCTATTATACTTGGAACACATCTAGAAGGAGGAAACGCCGTATTCAAGGCGCGCCTGATTAAAATTGGCCCAGTGTAAAGTCATCAGATGCCCTTAGTCGTGTGTATACCGTCCATGTAACTAATTTTGAATGTTTCTGTTTACGATTGCTGCTGCACCATGTTCGGGGTCCTACAGGATATAAAGACGTTAAAACTGTCAACGGTCAGGAATGCGCAACTTATAGAGAAGCATGAGAAGCTCTGCATCTTTTAAAAACGATAATCACTGGGATGAAACCATGGAGGAAGCTGTGCAGTGCCAGTCACCAGCCAAAATTAGGGATCTTTATGCAATTCTCATATCATCTTGCAGGCTATCTAATGCACATAAATTGTGGGACAAATATAAAGAGTACATGGCGGAAGATATTTTATGAAGGTTACAGCAGAGACACGCGAACATGACACACAATGAACACATTTATAATGAAGCACTTGGAAAAATTGAAGATAAAGTAATGGCAATGGTAGGCAAAAATTAAGCGACTTTGGAATGATAAGCCCTCAGCGAACAACCGAAAATGAACTAAGGGATGAAATTATATGAAACAAATTACGATATACCAGCTTTGCAGCAGCAAGTAGCCGAATTTGTACCCCGCTTGCTTCCCGAACAAAACGAGTTTTTGACAAAGTATTAGGACAAATTGAATCTGGAAATGGTGCACTTTTCTTTTAGATGCCCTGGAGGAACTGGGAAGACATTTTGTAAAATTTATTATTAGCGCAAGTACGGAAAGATAAAAACATTGCTGTGGCCGTAGCTTCTCCGGTATAGCCGCCACGCTGCTAAGCGGGGCCGCACTGCACATTCTGTTTTAAAACTCCTCTAAATCTAGCCCAGGAAGAATCGCCGATCTGCAACTTTAGCAAAATTGTGCACGAGGTATAATGCTACGACAATGCAAACTTTTAGTGGGACGAAAGTACAATGTCGCATAAAAAGCTGTAGAAGCACTAAATCGAACGCTCCAGGATTTGCGCAGCAATACCTATGTTATTGGAGGAATGGTGGCTTTACTGGCTGGTGACTTTCGCCAAACTTTACCTGTCATTCAAAGGGCACACCTGCAGATGAAATTAAAGAATGCCTCAAGTCGTCTATTTTATGGAACAAGGTGACAAAATTCAGTTTAACTACGAATATGAGAGTGCATTTGTATAATGATATCAATGCTGGAAACTATGCTGACACACTATTAAAATTGGCGATGGGCGGTTGGAAACGAATGCTGAGGGCTGCGTTAAATTGACGAGAGATTTTGTAGTTTAGTACAGAGTCATTCCGAATTAATTGCGAGCGTTTATTCAGATTTAACGAACAACATGCATGAAGACAAATGGTTATGTAAAAGGGCGATTCTTGCACCAAAAATGAGAGCGTTAACAAAATAAATTCAGATATATTAAGCGAAGTAGCAGGAGAAATAACAGAGTATTTGTCAGTAGACACAGTTATGGACACAGAACAGAGCACTTCATATCCCGTAGGTTTCTAAATTCTCTAGGTTGTCAGGTGTGCCCTCACAAGCTTCAATTAAAATTAGGCGTCCCAGTCATGCTAATGCGAAATTTAGATGCTCCTTGGTTATGTAACAGGACAAGGCTGCGTGTGACACATCTTGGACGGAACATAATCAGTGCTACAATTTTGACAGGCGTAGGAAAAGGTGAAAATGTTATTATACCACGGATCCCTATAATTCCCACAGATCTTCCTTTCAATTCAAAAGGTTGCAGTTCCCTATTAAGCTCAGTTTTGCAATGACAATTAATAAAGCGCAAGGGCAAACGTTACAGGTAGCGGGGTCAACTTAGAAAAACCGTGCTTCTCCATGGTCAGCTGTATGTAGCATGTTCGCGTGTGTCAAATGCTCAGAATCTCACATTCTTTCCCGAATGGAAAACATATAACATTGTGTACAGTAGCGTCTTAAAATAGTGTTCAGTTAGTTTTTTCCAAAATTCCCACAATCAATTAATAAATTCCCACAGATCTTCCTTTCAATTCAAAATTTCCTATTTAGCTCAGTTTCTTTTCAATTCCAAATGCTGCACCTCTGACGGACCTATTAAGCTCAGTTTCCTTTCAATTCAAAAGGCTGCATCTCTGACGGATCTTTTATTTGGCTCAGTTTCCTTTCAATTCAGAAAACTGCATCTCTGACGAATCAGTTTAGCTCAGTTTCTTTTCAAAAGTCTGCATCCCTGACGGATAACTATGCTCAGTTTCCTTTAATTAAAAAAATATCCCATTTCCATTTGGAATAAACAGGCTATTTTCATGCTTTCCTATACGCTGCATTTCAAAACATTTAAATAGGCTGACGAATCAATTTTGCTCAGTTTCCTTTTAATGGCTGCATCTCTGACAAATCTATAAAACTCAGTTTTCTTTCAATTCAAAAAGCGATGGATAGTTCATTTCCCAGTGACCATGCGGGCGAAGGCGCGGGTAACAGCTAGTTCACTTTAATAAATAGAAATAGTATAATATATATACGTGTAACTGTAATTGTATTGTAGATATAGAAATACATATAATAATATTAATATTAAATTATATACATATCTGTGAAATAATTATTTCTTTAAATAAAAAAAAAATAAAAAAAATGTGTGAGTCGCCATATCACTCCCCTCCAGATACCGTGTCTACGGGCGATAAAAGTCTGGGAAATGTACTCTGCGCCCGGAAAGAGTTGTTTTGCACGCCGTTGTCGGCAAAGGGCTGCTATTTGGAAGTGGAGTAAGTTTGGGATTAGAAGTTGGTTTAAGTGATGAAGAAGGAGTTGGAGTGGGGTCATTGGAGTGGTACAGTATGTTGGCTGGTTTCAGTCGGTCTACCGATACTGTCACGACTTTGCCCCTTACTC
Organism: Parnassius orleans; assembly: GCA_029286625.1. Classification (NCBI taxonomy): domain Eukaryota; kingdom Metazoa; phylum Arthropoda; class Insecta; order Lepidoptera; family Papilionidae; genus Parnassius; species Parnassius orleans. Next base: position 617,946 of record JAGSMP010000275.1, read on the forward strand.
TGATATAAAACGTTTTTTCATTTCTCTCAACCACTTCGTGAGGGCCAGTGTATGCCCGTTGTAACGCACCTCCCAAACTATCTTCTCTCAGAAAAATATTCGAACAAAATGAAAGATCTTTATAAATAAAGATTTTGTTTTTTTGCGTGGTGTGAAGTTGGAACTGGCTGTAACTTATTGGCAAATGATCTGATACGGGCTGAAAAGTCCATTATATCGGTCGTACATTTGTCAACTTTGTGGCCAAAAAATTCACCAGGGAGTCGCAATGGCTCGCCGTATAACTCAGCTGAGGAAGACTGAAGATCTTCTTTGAAAGAGCTTATTATGCCGAGAAGCACAATTGGCAAAGCTTCAGTCCAGCTGCTATCGGCATGGCACATGATTGCTGTTTTTAATTGCCGATGAAATCTCTCGACGAGACCATTGCATTGAGGGTGATAGCTGGTAGTCCTGCGATGCTTAAAGCCTATGAACTTTGATATAGCTGCGCGAATTGCGCTGATTCAAATTGCCTACCGCGATCGGTAACAATATCGGTAGGGCAACCAAATCGTGCTATCCATCCCAATAAAAACGCTTTAGCCACTGATTCCGTGGTGATATCTGTTAGTGGTACAACTTCGATCCATCGCGTGAAGAGATCGATAGCTGTCAAACAGTACCGATAATCACCAGACGGAGGTAAAGGTCCGATAAGGTCTAAGTGGACGTATTTGAATCGCGCCGTAGGTAAATCGAGCGTACCAAAAGGCGTCGAAACGTGTCGGTTTACCTTTGTACGCTGGCAAGCCAAACACGCCTTAGACCATTCGCGACAGTCTTCCCTCATCAGTGGCCAGACAAAGCGTTCTGCCACAAGTTTTGCGCTAGCGTTAGCACCGGGATGGCTTAGCGAGTGCAAGCTATCATAAATTCGCTTGCGTAAGGCTTTAGGGAATAAAAGCCTGGTAGTCGTTTTGCTGACATCGCAGTACAGTTCAATGCGACTACCAGGTATGCTTATCCTTTCAACTCTTAAGGAAGTGTCCTGCCTTAGCAAATCCGCAAATTTAGGATGTCGGAGTCTTGAGCCTTGGCAATGACATCTAGATCTACAGGACTTCGCAGTTCATTGACCTGCTCAACCCGGGAAAGCGTGTCAGCAACGACATTATCTTTCTCGGCGATGTGTTGTATGTCGGTCGAGAACTGTGATATGTAGGCTAGATGCCTAAATTGCCGTGGATTGCAATTTGCCTTTCGCTCGCGAAATGCAAAGCACAGAGGCTTATGGTCGGTAAAGATGGTGAATAGTATTGCCTCTAGCTAATGTCTAAAGTACTTGATGCTCTCGTAAACAGCAAGGAGCTCTCTATCCTATGGTGAGTATTTCCTTTGTGACGGGCTCAATTTACGAGAGAAAAAGGCTAGGGGTTACCAATCACCACCTATTTGCTGTTGCAAGACTCCACCGATTGCAAGATCAGAAGAGTCAGTAACAAGACCTAGCTTTGCCTTTAAGTCAGTATGTGCCAACAATGCTGCATTGCATAAACTTTCCTTGCACTCTTCGAAGGCTTTCAACGAGTCTTCATTTAAATTGACCGGATGCGATGCTTTAACGGCGCCAGTCAGTAAGGCGTTCAAGGGGCCTTGGATTTTGGCAGCTTGGGGGATAAACCTCCTATAAAAGTATATCACGCCCAAGAACCTCCTAAACTGTTTGGCTGTTTTAGGGACAGGGTACTCCTTTGTAGCCTGAACTTCACCTTCCAGAGGTTTCGTTCCATGTTGTGAGATATGGTAGCCTAGAAATGTTACCTCTGACGCACCGAAAACGCATTTAGCGGTGTTGATGAGCATGCCATAATCCTTCATCCTCGTAAATATTTGACGAAGGTGCTCTTCATGCTCTAGTTCATCGCGTGAAAATATAAGGAAATCATCAAGGTATGGGTAACGAAAATTTAGACCACGGGTCATCTCATCAACGAACCTCTGGAACGCCTGACTAGCTCCGCGCAACCCGAACGTCATATATGGGAACTCGAAGAGTCCAAAAGGTATCGTAATGGCAGAATTGGGAATGTGCGCCTCATAGATTAGTATTTGGTTATACGTCTTCACCAGAACTATGGTTGATTTTTTTTACAACCAGATAAATTGGGGGCAAAGTCATGTATGTGTCGGATAGGGTACTTATCTGGCACTGTCCCGGCGTTGAGCATGCGATAGTCATCGCAGGGTCGCTAACCATTGTCCTTTTTGGGAGCGAGGTGTAGTGGTGACGAACAGGGGCTCTGGGAAGGACGAGCAGTTCCATTTGCCAACATTGCCTCAAACTCAAGCTTAGCAATTTTCAGCTTGTCTGGGGCGATTCTGCGTGGTGTACACGATACTGGAGGACCTGGCGTGGTACGGATGCGGTGTACTGTGTGATGCTTAGTTGTGCGATGAGCGTCTGCCGGTCTGTCAGTTCTGGAAATTCAAAAATATCTTTGCAGTTCCATTATTTAAGTCCAATTATACCAAAAATCGTTTTGTAATCAGAACATGCACAAAATATAACGAAAAATATTGATGTATTTCATGGACTAGGTATAAGTTTATATCCAAAAGTTAAAGCAAGTAAGGTGTATTAGTTATGATGCTGCACGTACTTTTTAATGTCACATTTGTCTTAACAATAATTATCTACGTTGTAATTATTGTGTAAGGCCTTAATAGAACTTTCTTTATCGAATAGAATTTTGTTAAAAATATTTTAGTGGAAACAATTTTGGCTTTATGTCTTGATACAATGTTCACTTACTCATATGTTCTATATCAAGCTGTATGTTTTTCTTAAAAAAGAAATATGGTTACCAGAAATAGTTGTCTGCTGAGTTTATTCGCGGAACGTACCCTGTCATATTTAAAACATTAGAAGCACTCGTCGCGTTTTTATTTCTCAATTTGCAGTGGAACTTCCAACGCTTAGCATGCAACACTTTTGAAATGCTTAACAATGCAAAAGAAATTCTAAAAATTCAGGACTTTTACGATATAATTTACGTAATCTTCAATATCCCATACATCCATCTATCTATTACAGCATATAAAGACAACTACCGAGCATATATTGCCTCATAGTGGGGATTTTGCCATAGTTCATTCGCTTGGCAGGCAGGTGGGCCACCGAAATTTATTTATTATTTTATTATTTGGAGATATCAGGAAGATCCTGCCGCTCATTTCCTGTTTCAGTTTTCTTCTACACCCACGGGACGATATGAAGTATTTGTTTTTCTTAACCGCCACTATACGTTGGATCCTCCGATATTAATAAATATTTTCTAAAATATTAGTGAAAAACGAGCTCACTGCCACAACACGGTGGCGGTACTGATACAAGCGTAAATTAGCTTCATAATGCTGCTGTGCTGTGTATGATTAGTGCCAAAAACCGGACATCCTTTTAACTGGTAACGAGGCATCAAATTTAGTCTTTAGCGGTGACAACGAGTCTACCTTATCATCGGGTGGCCTGTGTTTTCTCTCTTCACTTTTACTTTTATAAAAAAAAAAAATTGCTATGATTTTTTTTAACTTAGATACTTTAAATTGACGGCTCCATGGCGCAGTGGCTGAGCAATGAGTTGCAGCGCTGGGGGCCGCTGGTTCGAATCCCGCATGGAACAAGTATCTATATTGCCTACAAATAATTGTTCCGGGTCTGAATGTTTCTCCTTGTGAAATTTATGCATATAAAGTGCCCCCACAATACAGGAGAAAAATCCTAGTGTAGAGGTAACTTTAAAAAAAAAAAGAACTAGTGCCTAGAACCGGATACCATTTTTACTAATAACGAGGCATCCAAATCAGTCTTTATTTTTAACAAAGCATTTTTGCATTTTGATTATGAGTCTACTTTATCATAGAATAGCCTGTTTTCGGTTTCCATCTTTACTTTAGTCAAAAGTCTTTAGTGATGCATTTTTTTATATTAAAATGCGAATGAAATTTTATACACAAAATACATAATTCTTGTGTTAAATTTATATGCGTATTATGTTACTAGAGACACAGTATAAAAGGCACTAGAGATCGTTTGCCACGCAGTTTATTATTGTAGACGCTGTAAGTACGGTATCATTATAAAATATAAACACGCTTAGTTCGTCGCATTTCGTTAATATTACTTGTTTTTGGGAGAATTTCTTAATTTTACCTTTGTAGAAGGCACTAAATGTAAATAAAAATAGTTATTTTACATATTTTTTTCCCTAATAAGCGATAGACATATTTATTGTTACCCTGAAAACATTTATACGTGTTTTTTGAATGATCCTAATTTTCAAGAAATTATATTGCACGGAAAATGACATAAATGAGGCCTAGATACGTTACACTGTTCAATTATGGAACAGGAAGCAAATGTTATAGCTTTTTTTGTTATTCATACATGCCGGTCTTCTTACGATGTTTTTTAGTCGAGCACGTGAGAATTTTAACTTAAAATTGTTAGTAACAATTTAATTTGGTTTTTGATGGATTGAAATTTTAAAACGAGTGCTTATCTCTTGTGCCGTGAGGGCCGATGTAAAAATATCCACTAAACCATGTCGTCCCGTGGACATCGTAAGAGGCGACAGAGAGAAACAAATCAGGAGATGGGCAGCAGCATCTTCCTAAAAACTTTGCCCTAAAAGCCCTCTCAGAAATGAGAGGAGGTATGTGCCCAGCAGTGAGACTTATACAGATTGTATATTTTACTAACATTCTCAAAACTCCCGCTCTGCTGAGCTCGCCAAGTTTGTTGCAAGCTTAATGTTTAAGGTGGGATATACTATTACAGATTTTTTTTTATAGGTTAGGGTGACAAACGAGCACACAGTCCACCTGATGGTAAGTGGTTGCTGTGACTCATAGACATCTACATCTATCCTCAATAAAGAATCAAAATGCAGATGCGTTGTCGCCCGTGAGGACTAAGATCGAATGCCTCTTTTCCAGTAAAAAGGGTCTCCGGTTCTCACACACTTACCATACGAAACACAGCAGCATTAAACTGCTATTTTACGCTGGTATTCTGTGAGAGTGTAGTCCTTCCCCGGTTGAGCCGACCCATTCGTGCTACAACTATACTACTAATATAGCTGCAGCATGGCTCTACCACGTATAAAATATATGGAAGAGAGTGCACTAAAGCAGTGAAGAGCTGAGTAACAACAACGAAAATGGAGGACTGTTACGCACAATCGTACGAACCTCTGTAACCACGCTCTCACAGAATACCAGCGTAAAATAGCAGCTTAATGCTGCTGTGTTTCGTATGGTGAGTGTAGAGAACCGGAGACCCTTTTTACTGGAAAAGAGGCATTCTATCTTAGTCCTCACGGCTGAAAACGCATCTGCATTTTAATTCGCAAACGTAGATAGATGTAGATGTTTATGGGCCACAGCAACCACTTACCGTCAGGTGGACTGTGTGCTCGTTTGTCACCCTAATTCTATTTAAAAAAATAAGTTGAATTATTGCCAATATAAAACAATCAAAAAGGTATTTGTCTCTATTGTTTGTATATGTATATAGAACGAACGCGCGTGGTGATAAAGAGATGATATACCGACACTTATCGAAAACCATTACACTTTTCTGGCACTTTTCATAGTCACTTGTGATGATACTTACATGACGAAATAGGTTTGAGGGATTATATAGAAAAACATATTTAACACTCCCCGTGCTGTCATTAAAATTCCCATGGGGTGTACCAACAGTTCCACCCAAATGTAGTTGCTCAATCTTCGTTATGGTATTTGAGTGTATTGTTTGTATATAGAACAAACACGCGTGGCGTTAAGGAGGTGATATATCGTTATCTATCGGAAACCACAACATTTTATTGGCATTGATCATAGTCGCCTCTTATTCTACATATGTTACGAAATGAGGTTGATGGTTTTATTTTAAAATCAAATCAATATCTTTATTGATGTAGACTTTTAACCGAGCACTTGTGAACGTCAGCTTATTGTAAAGCATTAAGCTACTATTTATCCGACTGCCTCCGAAGGAGGGTAATGTTTTTTGGGTATAGGTCTTTGGCACGCTCTGGAGCCTAAACAGCTCGATGGATTTTAACATATGGGGTGTCGTTAGGTTGGCCTTAGTTTTATAATATTCTATAGGATAAAATATTTTATTTTTCAGTAAAATTTTTCACGCAGTCGGGTTTTTTTTAATTACTGTATTTCTCGGTCCTTTCTCGGTCGACACGTGCCATCGTTACTACAAATATAATAAAGCATTAAAAAATATTTTAAGCAAACCAGAACTAAAATGTATTGATTTTATTTACTGTAATGAAATATTGAAAAAGATTTGTTGTAATATACCATTGATTGGGTAAGAAACAGAATGGATAGCCTATCGATTTTCGTTTTGTGTTCCGTTCCAAAATTAGTAAAATGGAACACTTACGAAATACCGACGGAGTGTGATCGCCGCCTGTCACCTGTCATGGGCGGCTTTCCTCTCTAACTATTAGACGTTATATATAATTCTAAATTAAGCACAACAATAGTGCGATTGATCAATAGAAATAAAGACTCCTTTTAAATTTTCTATTTTTTTATTTCGACGGTAGAATAAAATAGAATCATCTTCTTCATCAGCCCGTATAAGACCACTGCTGGACAAGGGCATCTCCCGTTATAAAGAGTTTTTGCCTTAATCGTCACGCTTGGCAGGCGGATTTATGATCGCTGTACAAAAATATAAAAACGTTTTATTCAACTTAAGCTATAATCAATACTTATGTTGCTGAAATTAATTGTTTCCTTTTACTTATGATCGAAAAAGTGCTTGGCACACCGCTTGCAAGGCATAGGTTCAGCCTCAGATGGAATATTGTTCTCATCTCTGGGCCGGGGTAACCCAGTGCCAACTCCTTCCACTTGACCAAATCCAACGAAGAGCGGTTCGAATATTCGAAGGCTAAATTCTTTCTGATCGGCTCGATACACTGGCGCCGCGAAGCTCTGCATTTCTTTGCATATTCTATCGAATTTACCACGGTTAATACTCTGAGAAATTGTTCGGATTAATTCCAGCCACCAAATTTCACCAACGCATGTCGTCCCAAGACTCTCGATACCATTTTCATTATTTGTATGCTTGGCGGTTCACCACTGTGAGTTTTCTCCCTTGCAAGACTTCTTTGTGGAATCGTTTACCGGTCATTTTTTACGGACCGATACGACTTTAGGACCTTTAAAAACATGTTTACTCCTTTTTGAAAGTAATGTTCATGGGCGACGATAGTCACTTAGTATCAGGTGAGCCGCATGCCCGTTTGTCACCACTTCTTTAAAAAAAAAATCACATTGCCTAAACCTTGATGCCTATTTCAAATATCTTAAGCAACCTAGAAATTGCTTAGTTTTTTGATGAGTAAGTCAGTATTATCACGGCTCCTCGTGTGTTTACCTCTATAAAATTATTTTACGATATTGAAATTATCTCGTCCACTTTGTTAGGGTATTTCAAAGCTTATCTGTGTAAACTATTTTACGACAGCCTACATTATCTGACAGAGTATGTTATGAAAGACCGCCTTAGTGGCTGAGAAGTGGAATTACATTTGAATTTAAAATTGTCTATTAAAATATGTCCATAAATTAAAACTTTAACCGTTTATTAATTCACTGTGTTAGTCCCTATATTAATCAATGGTGGTGAAAGTTAAGTATAGCAACATGAGAGTAAAGTTAATGCTGTAGAGTGAAGTCATTAAGAAGTTAGTGATGATTTCTTATTTTTTCTTAAAAAAAACGTTACCCCCATATACACCGGTATACACTAGAATTATCTGCTGTATCGTGGAGACAGTTTACATACATAAATTTTACAAGGACTGACATCCAGACCCGCTACAATTATTTATAGGCCATATAAATATTTGTTTTATGTGGGATTCGAACTCGCAGCTTTCAGCGCTGCAACTCATTGTTAATAGAGATGACTCTGAAAGATAGGGTAAGATTTTTTAAAGTATGGTTAGCATGAAGATGTTGTGACTAGGTTTAAGAAAGGAATGTTGCGGTGGTTTGGACACGTAGAAAAAATTAATGCAAACAAAGTGAGAAAGCTACAGAATGCTGCAGAAGTGAGTGACAGAGTCGGAAAAGGTCGCCCTAGACGGAAGTTTATCGACCAAACTAACGATATACGTAGTAGAGCTATGTTACAGCTATATTAAGGTTGTAGCACAAATAGGCTTGCCCAGCTGAGCCCCGACCACGCTCTCACAGAATACCAGTGTAAAATATTAGCTTAATTTTGCTGTTTCGTATGGTGAGTGTAGAGAACCAAAGATCCTTTTTACAGTATACGAGTCATTCCATCTTAGTTCTCAGAAGTGACAACGCATCTGTATATTGATTCTTAATCGAGTATAAATGTAAATGTCTATGCCCTACAGTATTCACTTACCATCAGGTGGACTGTGTGCTCGTTTTTCACCCTTATTCTATAAAAAAGATAAGAGTATCTTTAATCGACGAGCACATATGCGAAGATATATGGATGTGAAAGAAACGATAGAGCCACCCACAGTATACGGGGTACTGATTTCTCTTACGCCGCCACTTCACGGCGACTTTTTAATTACACAATAAGGTACAGTGTAGTACAGTGTATTTCAATCATAAAGACGCCGTCTTCTCAAAATGATGTCGCCTTTATTTACTGCATGTAGCAGGAGCCATGGTAGCCCAGGGTTTAAGCGCTGGAAGTAAATTTTACAGTAAGCTAGCAACCCGTGTTCGATCCTCGCCGGCACCCATTAAATTGTCAACTGATTTGCCGCGTGCTTGGCGAAGATGAAATATTGTAAGGAAACCCGCATGTCTGAGGAATAACGGCGGTAGATTACTTGCTTCTTAATTCTCTCAAATATTGACGGCTCCTAGAGCTGCGGGTCCGAATGCATCGTGGAACAAGTTTTTGTATGGCCTACAAATAATTTTTCCGGGTCTGGATGTTTTTCCTCGTGTAATTTATATATGTAAACGATACAGGAGAATATCATAGTATGGAGTTATAAAAAAAAACATAGTATAATGAAGAATAAAAATTATAAATTAGATGATTATTTGAAAGATATTTCTATGCATAATTTTTTATGTATAATTTTATAAGCTTAAATTATAACCCCGTAAGGGGTAACGTAAAAATAAATCAAAAAAAAAAAGATATCAGAGAAAGTCTGTGGCCTGTAGTGGGATTAGTGTTATAGGCTTCACTTCAAGCTTTACGTACCCAGACAGACTCGTGGCCAAAAAAATCCATCCACCTATTTTTCTAGAAATCAATCTAGGCATTAGCTTATCAATGTAAGATATTTAGCCTCATAAATAAAAAGAAAATACGGGATGGAAGTCGAAATTTATCTCCGAAGAGGCAATTTGTTGAGCGTTGATGTGTTCCTGCGGTCACACGAGCAGATTGTTGAATCGATTAATTTGGAATCCGTCTCGTATTTGTTTTTTCTACCTTTTTTCTCTTTATTTTTTCGTCTATAAGCTCAAAGGTTTCCTTTTAAAATTTACAATTTAAGCTAAAAAGGTATATAAACAAGACAGAAAAGTCTAGAAGAACTTTTTTTGAAACTGAACTTTTTTATAATTTTTTTCTTAACTTTTTTATAGAATAAGGGTGACAAATGAACACACAGTTCACCTGACGGCAAGTGACCGCTGTGGTTCATAGACATCTACATTCATCCCCGATTAGAAATCAAAATATAGATGCGTTATCACCCATGAGGACTAAAATGGAATGCCTCATTACTAATAAAAAATCTCCGGTTCTTTACACTTACCCTACAAAACACAGCAGCATTGAGCTATTATTTTCCGCTGGTACTCTGTGAGAGCGTGCTCCTTCCCCGATCGGACCGAACCATTCGTGCAGCAACTATGATATACCTGCAGCGTGGCTCTGTGTTAAAACTTGCTTTTACGTGCGATTTGAATTAATGTCAAGGCATCCCGATAATACGAGCATTACATTTACTTATTTTATAAGGTTTAATTGTAACTGTTGGGAGAAAAGTAGTCTAATTGTGAGTATCTGCCGCTTCTTCTCACTAAGTCTCCCCTCAGTAGGGACTTGTTGAAGCGATGGTGCGTCGTTGTCTTTAAACAAGTGAAATTATTAAAAATTATGTAGTTATTTTTTTTAATATACCACGTTTTTTATTATTATCTTACATTGTCCTCCGATACTGAGCTATGTTCAAAATTTCAAGTCTCTAGCTCATCGGGAACTTACATTAAAATTAATTACTAAATTCCACCTGAACAGACATATGAAAGCGAATAAACAAAAACGTGGTTAAAGTGCTTTGTAAAACTCTATTTTAAATAAAAGTATTTATCTTTGATTTTCACTTTAACATACAGAATCTTGTTATAAATAGTTACAAACCTACTTAAAAATGGCTGTGCTCTAGTTTACCTGATCACCTCAATCTTAACAATCGTAAATGCTAGAAGCTGAAGAATTTTTGCTTATGAGATTCAATAAAACCATAACCGCTTCTATATTAGCCACTGAATGGAAAACTTTTATCCGCAAGTTACGTGTGCTGAATATGACACAGCAACCAAGCCAAGTTTATGTGAGAATCGATGAAAATGTACGTGAAAATCAGAACAACTTGTTATTATAAAAGAAATATAAAATTTTGTTTCTAGATCGTAATTTTTAAAATCGTTGCATGTTTGAATTATCCTTATTTATTGTAATGATTAAAGTTCTATTATCATGAAGTGGCGGTGTAAGTATATACACTATCCCATGTCGTCTCGTGGGTGTCGTCAGATGTGACAGAATTAAACCAGAAGATGTGCAGCAGAGTCTTTCTAATAGCAACTAAAAATTAAAAACTGCGGTTGCCAACCTGCCTGCCAAGCGAGGCAACTATGGTAAATATGATACAATCTATGGGGGAGGCCTATGTTCAGCTGTGAACTTTTGACTGGCTTTAAAGAATAAATGAACGAATGAAATATTTTTAACTTTTCAATTCTATTTTTTTTTTCAGTTTTGCTGCACTGCCTTCTATTCCTTTATCTCTATTTAACCTAATGGTTGACTGGGAGATTGTGCCTCAAAGCCTTTTATCCGCCATATGTACTATTTTTGTGTTTCAAATCTTAAATAAATAAATGAAATTACTCTCTGTGAATAGTTCGTTGCTTAGAACAATCATTTTTTTCTGATTTCCCACCAGAGATCACATTTTTAATTAGTTTTGTTACTAATTCAAGCTTATTCTACAAAGACGGGAGATTACAAACACCACTGGGATTTGATACAGTGGTGTTGGTTAGACCGTATATAGTTATAAATTTAAGAATTTCTACAATAGTATATATAGTATATCTTAAAATTAGTATTCCACATTGTCTTAAAGTATAAAGCAAATGTTTTGCACACTCATCATTTGTAAGTATGTTTTCTAGTTCTGCTATAAAAATTATGATTTATTATATTATTTGATACAGTGCGGGTTCACGAAATTATTTTTTACTACTAATAATAATGTGAATGATAATGGCCCAAAATACTTCGGTAAATTAAATTGAATTTTTTGTATTTTTTGTATGTATGTCAATGCATGCACAGGTTTCCGAGATTTTTAATCTTCACCGTTCAAGTCTTAGGGGCCAACCCATCCCTAACTTTATGTGTTTAATTACATTAAAAGCACAAAAGTTATACGAAAACATTAACTAAAGCTGCTTGCAGTTAAAATTCAAACCAGGATTTCAGATTTTTTAGTCAAAGATCTAACGGCACTTTGCTTTTGAGAAGTTTCTTTGTAGTGTAGCCACCACAATATATATATTAGTGTTAAGGTAGAATAAGGATCAGTATAATTAAAGTTATAGAAGCATCAACGTCTCCTAATTCACACAATTTCCTACATATATCACATGGCGACCCTGCCAGGCGGTGCGCTGCTACAATGTACGCGCACCGCCGAGCTTTATAAAGAGGAAAAATTAAAAAATAAAATAATGAAATCATCATGGAAAAATATATTATAACGGAATGGACGTAATACCGGATATGACAAGTAATACACGAGGAGAGGCCACAAAATATATTGTTTTAGAAGCAGACTGAAAAATTAAAACTGACGGATTCATTGAAAAGGAAAGAAGCGGTTGTATTCTAGCGAGCATCATCCAGAAAAATGTGGTCAATTAAGAACAAGAAATTAAGGGGAGTAGCTTCGCACCTGGGTGTTTTAATTCCATTTAAAACTTTATTTATCTGATTAATTTGAGATTGTTTTTATGTTCTTTGCTGTTATTTGAAGTTGTGTATTAAATATTCTGTTTTTCATATATGTTTAAGTTGAAATTAATTATTAGATACTTAATATTAACGATTTAATTGTTATTTTATTATTGTTTCAAAAAAAAAAGAATCAATACAATATTATAAAGTTACATAAGTACTTCAGTGGCATTTGTATTAAGGCACTAGACGATTTTATATTCATTTTTATATGAAAGATTAAATTTTACGTACTTAATTTCACCAAATTTATAGTTAAAATAACACTGTGATACGTTTTTTTCTCGAATCCAATTTTAAAAAGGTTATAATCAATTATTTTTTTTCAAATTCACGATCACGATATACCTTAATTATATTATGATAGATAATTTATTTTTTCAATATTTTAAATAAATTAATGTTTTGTTATATGTAAACTCGATAGCTGCTACAGCGATTGTTTAAATTTTTTTTGTATGCACTAACATCATAATATTTCTAGCAACGTTAAATTAAAGAGCCAATGAGTTATTGGATGTATGTACTATAACTATGAACGACGAAACTATTTAAATGTCTGTATAAATTAAAAAAAATGCTTAGAATCTCATTTTAAGGTTGCATTCATATTATAATATATTATTTTCAAGTTATATTAAAATTAGGTATGAATCACACGGTGTGCTTCAGTTCAGGCTTAGGTAATCATAGTTCGATGCAATCTCAAACGTTTCCATATACTTTTCGAATTTAAAACAAAGGTGTCTCAAATTGCTAGCGCTGCTGAGTACAATTTGTATTTTGATCTGTTTGTTGTTATAATAGTGATGACGACTTACGTTCCCATTATTATTTCTTTTGTTTTGTTCATTTTAATATGAAACGTAATAATTTACTTTTGGTTTTATATTGTTTGAACTTTTAAAGCTTTTAAACTATTATAATCTCTTAAAATAGTACTTGTGTGGATTATGAAAATAATTACTTCGTTTAATTCGATTTTGAAACTCATTACATAAGGTATACAATTAATTGATTTAAATTCTGTTGTGCCCATATTGTGAGCCTCAATTCCTGACTGACAATGATGTAACTAAATATTTTACGAGACTATGTCATATTTGTAAAAGATGTAAAATAATTTATGGATAAGTAAGAGAATACATAATTAGAAATGAAAAGAATGATAATGTTGTAGGTTTGAGTGACATAGGCAAAGAAAATTGTCGGTGGTTATATCCACATACAATCAGCCTGATCAGCTGAGGTTTGGAAAAACTAATAACCGATTAATTTTAAGGTTGTTCGGATGCGATTAAAGACGTTATGAGTTTTAAAGAGGAATGATAATTTATTATGAATTGTATAGAAATATTGTCCATAATCTTGGGTACAATTAAATAATGACTAATAAATATTATAAATGTAAAGAAATAAATAGAAATAAAACAAAAGTTGACCTGCATAAATAAGTAATGGAGAATGCATCCATCACTGGTATAGCATATAGTCCTCGAGCAGGGTATGTTTCCATGATTGGATGATAAAATCGGAGATAACGTGCTAGGGAACAATACCTTCAGTACAAGTGATGTGAAAGAGTTTACTCATATTAGTACTGTTAGGACCAGAGAGTCTTAAATTTGTTACCCTTGATAATGGTACATAGAGGTCACGTCCTTCATTGGATCATAGTGTGAACTTAGTTTTCCTCTGAGACAATTGTTGGAGTCCTTTTAAAATTACTTAAACGTGAACCTCAAGGTTGTGCGCACAACCAGGGTACAGTTTACCTTGATATAGTATGATTTAAAAGTTTATGTACCAATAAAATAAAATGAATGTAATGAAAATGTAATATAGTACCAAGTAAATGGCCTATTTATAAAGTACCCGCGTGTAAATATCATGAAATAAAATATAAATGAGTGAATTAATACTCCGTTTCCGATATCTAATAAATAAATAAATGTATAGAGAATAGAAATACTAGCTAAAGGTCAAAAATATTGAAATAAAGAAAGTACGTACAAAAATATGAAAAAAAAGCCTGATAATCGAAAACAAAGGATATGTAGAGTACTGTTATATGAAAATAAAGGACATGAGAACAATTAAAATGGGGGTAAATTATTACCTCATTTCAAAGAATCTCAACAAATCTAAAATGTGAGATATTATGTTGTTATTTTGCATTTCTGTATTAGGGTGCTACCTGCAATGCTACTCAAAATGCTACTTAGCTATACATCTAGTAACTATAGGATCGATCCACACACACCACATGTAAAAAACAATTAAATTTGATTAATACATTTTAGCGTAGATTTACATGAATTTACAAGATTTTTCATATTTAGCCACATTGATTCATAGTTTGTAACTCTGTAAAATTTCTTTTTGTGTTATGTTTTTTTTGTTTATGTATAATTTGTACAATTTTAAACTAAATTTGGTATATTGCTTACTAAAATCAAATCAAAGCGTATCGATAGTCTATTATTATAAGTTTGATAATGTAATAATTTTTTTTCTATATAGACAGTCAAATCTAAATTTACGTTAATACATATTTACTTTTAAAAAATTGTCTTTTCAAATGTTAAACAAATATTTTGTATAACTTCTAATTAACTTTATTACACTTTTAAACTCTGTATTCAATTAAGATAAACATTTTCTATGAAAATCTTTTCTAAAAAGAAAAAGTAGTAATCAGTTTTCGACTATTATAAATAACAAATAATAAACACTCGATAATGTATGTAAATGTAAATGTATTATAACAATGCAATGTAACGATCTCAACTACGTACATTAAAAGTGTTTAATACTATAATTTTCAAATACTTTTAAGTGCTCATAATAGAACATTTTGTAAGTTATGTTGAATTAGATATTATGTTTGTGTCATACGATGTAATTGAAAACCTCCTTATACGTGCTTTGGATATTATAACAAAGGTGTCTGTCACCAATTACGCAGCTGAGATTGCAAAATGTATTTTGATATCTGTTTTAAGTTAATGATCATGATTACGTTGCATTATGTTCTTTGTTCACTTCATCTTAAAATGAAATGCAATATTTTCAGTGTTATATTATTGAACCTTCAAATCATATGTTTTTAACTTTATAAGTCATCATCTTCTGAAAAATTGTAGAGTATTAATATATAACTTATTTGCGTGGATCATGAAAGTAACGATTAATCAAATATAAAGGTATAAATAAATGAAGTATAAAGTATGCAATTATAAATATAAATGTGAAAAAAATATACAAAGGAGAGTAGAATACTACTTAATGCGAGTGTCTGGATAAGTTACTTAATAAGTGACTAAATAACTCAATATCTAAGTATGTTACAATAATGTGTCGACCAAAAAAATAATATACCTTCGCGAATGTTCACTAATTATGTCAAATACGTATGTTGTATGTATGCATAATACATTATACTAATTTTAATGTGATTGAGCAATTATGCATAGGAGGTTTGGCCCGTCCTACAATCAAGACAGAATTATATATATTATCCGTAATTAAAACGTAAGATTTTATTTAGGATTAACTTTACAATATAAAAAAAATGTTTTAATTTTTTTGTCAGTGGGAGGTGTAGTGTAGCCACCACAATATATATATTAGTGTTAAGGTAGAATAAGGATCAGTATAATTAAAGTTATAGAAGCATCAACACGTCTCCTAATTCACACAAGACCTTTCCTACATATATCACATCTTAAAGGTTTTATCACATAATAAAGTTGTTTATAGTATCAAAACGTTTTATTTCATTTTGTTATTATGAAAAATAATTTTTAAAAAAAATTAACTGTTTTAACATAGGTTTTTATTTGTTCATGTTTTTTAAGAAACAATATTTATTTGATTTACGTCACATTCTTTTTTTTTTAAATACTAGTAATGCTATTAAACATTACTACTAATTATGTATACAACTTACCTTAAAAATATACATTACATATTATGTAATGTATATTCTTAAGGTAAGTTCTTCTCTTTCTTATTTTTGATAAGGTGAATATTATTTTAATTGTAGAACGTTTCAGTTAAACAAATAACTATGTCTAAAGTAATTTGCATCTGGGTGCTTGGCGGTCCACCACTGTGCGTTTTACTAGGAGTTTTTTTTCACACAACTTCTTGGAGAGATCGTTTACCACCGATGATTTTTCCTGGCTGATACGACTTAGGGACCTTCATGAAACGATCTCACTCCTTTTTTGGTGTTGTAGATGTTCATGGGTAGCGGTCGAAACTTACTATCAGGTGAATCACATGCTCGTTTGTCCCTCTTATATAAAAAAAAAAGATTGCCATGAGTGATGTAAGGCTATATTTAATTCTAAAAATATTCTTTTTTTATAAAACCTATTATTTTTTGAAACATTAATAAAATAAATGGTAATTGATAATTATCCTAAGTCTAAATAACATACATTAATATATCACACCCAGGCGAAGCCGGGTAGATCGCTAGTTAAAAATAAAAGTAAAAAAATGACAATAAGTCTTTTCGGTGCAGTACAATTTATTATACTCCGAATAACATTCAAAACTAAAATGCTAAAATTTCAATTTATTTGAGTTGTTCAAATACCGCGCTAAAACATTACGTGCAAAGAGTTTTCGGCACGCGTGTCCAATTGAGATCGACGTGCAACCGTGCATGTTTTTCTGTTATGTCGATTAATATTTAAGCGTGAAATAAAAATTAAAATATTTGTTAAATGTTCTTCCGCCTAACATATTAGACTATATTTCGATGTTACATATTTAAATATTTCTAAAAGGTATTGTCTTAAAAAAATAAAAATAAGAATTATTTAATAATGATTTATCTTTTTCTTTTTTACTAGCCACTAACAATCCTATTCATACGTAGGCAGACCTCCTTCCAATAAAGAAAAGATATGCCTTTTTCCCCACGCTTGTATCAGATGTTTAGCCTTTTTTCTTTGCTCCCGGTCGACGGAACTGTACAGCTCAGGATTATCTTTTTTGTTTTATTCGGAGACTTAGACCTTTTTACTGGTAACAAACACATGAAAGGATTTTCTATTGTATCGTAAAAGCAGTTTACATACATAAATTGCACAAGGATAAACATCCACATCCGGAACAATTATTTGTAGGCCATAGAAATACTTGTTCCGTGCGGGATTCAAAACCGCAGCCTTCAGCGCTACAACTGAATGCTAAGCCACTGCGCCACAGAGCCGTTAAATTTTTATATTTCATACATCTCGGAAATTCAACAATGAGATTCCCCTTCTGATTTCGGAAATTCAGCAGAAGAACCCAATTCTGATCTCAGAAATACGTCAGGAGAGGTTAATTGTTAAAAATAATAAAAGTATGAGAGCGGATGTTCAACTTGCTCTCTTGCTTATGCTCCTGCAAGAGAATTTAATCTCCAACAGAGAATAGCTTTACCTTGGCCTTGGTGCTGTCGAATCGGGCTTCGTCTTCAGCAGAGGCTCGTACCATGTTTCGTACTGCTTCTACTCCGACATTGTCGATATCAACCCCTGGTTCCTCATCGTCAGTCAACATTATCTCTACAGGTCTAGAAACTTTACATTGTGGAAAACCAGTGGAATCGCCTTAAAAACGCGGTTCTGGGTGCAGTTGATCGCGAACTGCACATCTAGTGCTGACTGGTACGTCACACAGGTCAATTAAAAGGAAACTTTACTTATTATCACAAAATAAAATGTCCAAGAACCATATCATTTTTAATCGTTCGTTACAAAATAAAGGTATGCTACACTTCATTTTATTTTTATGACCACTCATTTTTATGTTCAGTCATCCCCGTGACATTTCAACGACCACTAAATTAGACCTCTATCGACACCACACCACACTCACTTTGAGCTACAGCTACGGTATGGCTGTTGACATAGTCAAAACACAAAATAAAACGAAGTAAGAAACTGCAATTTAACAGGGTCACTAATCACCAAATACGAGTTAGGTTAGTCAATTGAAATAAGCTTGGCTTTCAGGCATTTTTCTCAACCAAATAATAAGTTAACCACTTATTCCTACAAAATATTTGTAAGGCAATGTTTAAGAAAAATTTACTTTCCTCATCTATCAAATGGTAATCGGCAGCAGCGGCAAATAATGTGTCCGCAGCCTCTTACGTTGACAGCATACTTCCATTCAAAAGCGAGCGACACAGCACCACGCCTTCTACTAAACCCTCAATATCAATCCCAATTTCGTCAACTACATAATGCTCTGAGTAAACTGTAACACTTATCAACACATTAGAACACAAAAAGGCAACTTATTTTTAAATTCATATAGTTGTTTCGGTACTTCGCTTAAACATTTTGAACTTTAAAATTAGCCCATGTAAATCACACCTCGTATGAAATATCAAATTATAAGATAACTCGAGCAAGTTAAATTTCCAAATTGAATGCAAACTATAAATCAGCTAGAATACGAGTACCTCCAACATTTTTTTCGACATTTTTTATCATATTTAGGTACGTTAAGAAAAAATGAAAGTACTTGCGGGTACTTTTCAAAATATATCGAATAAAAAGATTTAAATTTTGGCTTAAAATATTTAACTTTAAACTTTTACTCTTCACTGTAATGGTACGTCAATGTCGTAAATAGGACAGCAAATTTCATTCCGACATTTAATAAAAACAAAGTCATCAACACGAAATCTTTCACAAACTTAATAATTATCTCACTATTCGAAGATTATATGTGCGTGATAACAAGGACTTTATCCCACTTCTGATCGCGGAAATTCAACAAGGAGATCCCACTTCTGATCTCGAGAATACATCAGGAAGGTTAATTGTTAAAAATAATAAAAGTGTGAGAGTGGATGTTCAACTTGCTCTCTTGCTTACTTACTTAATCCTTGCCCGCACTAGAACAATTACAACAACGAACAGAACCGCGACAATATCTTAGCACTCCAGAATATCGATCCAACCGGTATTTTATAGACGCTCTGACATATGAATTCTTCTATAGCTATCTGGCATTAGTCCTCAAGAGTGACAACGCGTCTTCATTTTGATTTTGAATCGAGAATATGTCATCTATGTCCATTGTCTATGGGCTACAGCATCCACTTCCATCATTGGATTGTGTGCTCGTTTGTTACCTTTTTCTCAAATAAAACGATGGAATAACGGCATCGCGATGACTTTTAACTATCTTTAAATATGGTCTACTTTTCAGACTTAGGAACGGTAATGTCCTCTAGACCGAGTTTAAGTTACAGCGGCCAGTGTCAGCAGACTAACCATCTGCACAGAATAGATTATAGTTTCTGAGTGTATGCGTAATCACAATTGCACTTTCTATTTCCTCACTCTCATAGTCCGATGGGACGGTTATCCGACACGACCTGAGAGAGATCAGGCGCAGGACCTACGGCTTTGCGTGCTTTCCGAGGCACGGGCGTGAAACACCACCAACTTCCTGACTCCGGGCTGCAACGGGAAATTTCTCGACAGAAAAATCCAATAACTGATTTTGGCCCATCCAGGGATTCGGACCCTGGACCTTACGATCAGCAACCGTGTTTACGATCACTAGCAGTCATTGTATGAAAATCTGTCAGCGATCATTATATTATGACGGTTAAGCCACATACATTTATTATGTATATTGTCGGTATATTATATGATTCGTCACTAAACAAAAGGCGCCGCGTGTTTGCAAACGCTCTCTGGGGTGTGAAATAACGGACGTGGTAGAGCCATGCTGCAGCTATATTAAAAGCACGAATGGGTCGGCTCGACCGGCGAAGGACCACGTTCTCACAGAATACCAGCGTAAAATAGCAGCTTAATGCTGCTGTGTTTCGTATGGTGAGTGTAGAGAACTGGAGACCCTTTTACTGGAAAAGAGGCATTCTATCTTACTAATGGGGAACTAATCCTTAGGGCTGACAACGCATCTGCATTTAAAATCGCAAACGAATATAGATGTAGATGTCTATGGGCCACAGCAACCACTTACCATCAGGTGGACTGTGTGCTCGTTTGTCACCCTTATTCTATAAAAAAAAGGCAAAATGATAGAATTCTGATAATATGCCGTGTATCTTTTCCGTTCGTAGGATACGGACTGATAATAATTTGGGATAGTGGCACTTTGTACCTATTTTTTGATGAATTGTATTATGTTATTTATTTTTATACATAATTTTATAATTTTTATATATTTTTAAATGTTATCTTAAATTTTATTATCTGTTAAATCAACCATACATATTGTAGTACTAGTATAATGTAATAACGTAATATTATAATACATAGCTATTTTCTATAAGATGAATCTCTAGCATAATAAAACTCCTAGAGGTTTACATGCCAGTATTATAATGTAATGTAAGAAAAAAATGCTTAATAAATTAAAAATAAATAATATATAAAAAGAGAGTTTTCATTTCTCATAAAAAGAAGTATATAAGCTAATAAACGGCCCCCAGCCCCCGGCGGCCCCGCTATTCCTGACTACGGTGGTGACCATGGTAACGGCGGAGCTAAAAATCTCCGGTGGAGGTTCGGTTTCCACCTAAGACGACTCGACCTGGCAATATATAATGCACGCACCCTGAGGTCTGACGAGAAGATCCTGGAGCTGGAAGAAGAGATAGATAAGTTGCGCTGGAATAATATTAGGATTATCCGAGGTCCGAAGAGAGGGGGGGAGGACACGGTAATCCTTGAATACGGCAACTTATTCTATCACCGGGAGGGCGATCATCTGTCCCAAGGAGGTGTCGGATTTATAGTCCACAAGTCTCTCGTTTACAACGTTGTAAATATTGGGAGTGTGTCGACGAGGGTTGCGTACCTTATACTCAGAATTACCAAACGGTATTCGCTAAAGGTCATACAGGCTTACGCTCCAACCCCAGCACATCCCAATGAAGAGGTGGAGAAAATGTATGAGGATATCTCTAGAGCCATGCATTTCTCCAAAACCCACTATATGGTGTTAATGGGAGACTTCAACGCAAAACTAGGCACAAGAGAGAACGGTGAGCTGAAAGTAGGGAAATTCGGATTAGGGCAACGGAACCCAAGGAGCCAGCAGCTGGCCGACTTCATGGAGAAAGAGTGACTCTTTATGATGAACTCTTTCTTCCAGAAGCGGCCCCACAGGAAGTGGACCTGGTCGAGCCCCGAAGGTTTGACAAAAAATGATATTGGCTTCATTATGACGACCAGATGACAACTGTTCAGTGATGTCTCAGTGATCACGAGGGTAAAAACTGGCAGCGATCACCGAATGGTGAGAGGCACACTGAACCTAAACTTTAAGTTGGGGAGGTCACGTCTAATGAAGTCAACGCTCCGTCCCCATCTTGCTCTAATCCAAAGCCCCGAAAACTTTCAGCTCGAGTTACAAAATAGTTTTCAGTGCCTAGAAGTTTGCAATGAAGTGGACGATATGAATGACAAGCTTGTGGAAACTGTCCATGCGGTTGGAGCTAAGTTCTATAAGACCCGTCGCAGAACAACACAAAAACTCTCCGATCACACTCTTAATCTCATGGGTGTTAGACGGGAGATAAAGCTGCAGTCTTCAGCAGATTTGACAGCATACAGACAACTGAACAGACAGATCTCCAAATGCATGCGGCGGGACTTGCGCAACTTCAATACAGCTCGTATTAAAGAAGCGATCGAGTGGAACCAGGGCTCCAAAATCTTTGCCAGAGATCTGTCTGCCAGAAAGAGCCAACTGTCGAAGCTGAAGACCGAATGTGGCAGCATCGTTTCCGGGACACCCGAGATTTTGAGTGAGATTGAGAGGTTCTATGGGCAGCTGTACACGTCATCGTTGGTGCCATACGCAAGTGTGAGTAACGATCCAAGAGCAAGTCTTATCCGACACTATTCCGATGATATCCCAGACGTCAGTCTGAGCGAGATTAGAATGGCTCTAAAGCACCTTAAAAATGTTAAGTACGGTATAGTGCCAAGTTGACTGTCGGTATATCGAAGTGCTGAAGTGTTTTTACAGTAGGGCAACTATCCGAGTACAGAACCAGAGTACGAAACCTATCCAAATGCAGAGAGGTGTAAGACAGGGTGACTCTATATCCCGGAAACTCTTCACCGCTGCATTGGAAGATGTTTTAAGTTACTGGACTAGAAAGGATACGGTATTAACATCAATGGCGAATACCTCACTCACCTTCGATTTGCCGACGATTCCTTATGGCAGAATCGCTGGAGGACCTAAACACTATGCTCAATGACCTCAATAGTGCCTCCCAATGGATAGGTCTTAAGATGAACATGCACAAAGAAAAGATCATGTATAACGTCCATGTCACACCTATGCCGATAGTTGTTGGGAGGTAGTTGTTGGGAGTTCGGAGGTCAATCGCCGGATTCAACTCGGCTGGGAAGCGTTGGGGAAATTACAACACATATTCTCGTCAGATATACCTCAAAACTTGAAAACTAGACTGTACAACCAGTGCGTGTTGCCAGTGATGACCTATGGAACTGAGACGTGGTCCTTCACTGCTGGCTGTATGAGGAAGCTCAAGGTCGCTGAGCGAGCTACGAAAAGGGCTATGCTCGGGGTTTCTCTGCGTAATAAACTTAGAAATGAGGATATCCGCAGTAGAACCAGAGTAACCGACTTAGCCCAAAGGATTAGTAAGCTGAAGTGGCAATGGGCCGGCCATATAGCTCGAAGAACCGACAACCGATGGGGAAGAAATGTTCTCGAGTGGCAGCCTCGTTCCGGCAGGCGAAGAGTAGGGCGTCCCATCACTAGATGGAGTGACGACCTGGTAAGACATGCAGGAAGTCAATGGATGCAGGTGGCTCAGGACCGTTTTTTGTGACATTCCTTGGGGGAGACCTAGTATGTTCAGCAGTGGACTTTAAAAAAGGCTGTAATAATGATTATAATGATCGTTTGGCAACTTAAAATTAGCCGAAATTAAACAAATTTAAGCGGTTGGCAAGTAGCTAAACTAATATTTAAAAATATTTCTTCTATTAGTCGGGAATTAAAAATTAAAAATTTAACGCGATAACATCCTTAAAATTAGTTTCATTTGATGTGTAGTCTTCGCGTAAATAGAAGAAATCAATATAGAAAAATATAGCGTTTTTAATTTTAGAAACTCGGTATAATAGGTTTAGTTTACGACTTAAATATGTGTCATATATTGTTAATTACCAGCTGTTAGTTTTCCTGTTATAAATAAATAAATGAATACGAATTGAACAGTATAAAAGTAAATTATAAGTACTTATTAAAGTTAAAAAGGGAAACAATTTGCGACCTGAAGTTTAGACCCACGAGACAGTCTATCGCATTATACCTTCCTACTTAATTAAATGAAAATTTCAATACACATGAGAAAATATTTCGCTTATCAAATATTCTTCTCTTGATTCCGATAATTTTCGTCCATCTTTTTTTATTAAACCCATCCTTTTTATTACGTCTGCCAGTAGTATGTCTGTTCAGATGGAATGTAGTAATTGATTTTAAAGTAACTTCCCCATTAGCTAGATACAAGAAATTTTGAACATAGCTCAGAATCGGAAAACATTTAAGAATATGAAAAAAAGATACATAAAAAAATGTAATACATTTTTTTTAAATCTCACTTGTTTAAAATACTCTCAATCTCAAATTCAAAACAGCTTACACGACTGTCACGACGCGACGTGACGATTCACGCGTTAATAATGTCCACACAATAGCTTCGAATGTCGGTAGTAAGACATAGTATATAGAAGTATTATTATTGATCCGACTTCTGAAGCTAGTATGCGGAAATTATTTTATTATTTTTAGGTCTTTGAAGTCGGCTTTTAGTTAAGTCTAATTTTTAGACACTTTTGTGTGGTCTAAGGAAACGACTAAAAATAAAAAAACAACAAGGCAACTATGACAAATATCACAGGGGTATGAGGCAATCTATAGGGGAGGCCTATGTTCATCAGTGGACTTTAATTGGCTGTAAGAGTACCGTTAAGGATAACCAAAAGCTCGAATGTAGTCCGTCCGTCCGAACGTTTCACTACTATCACGTGTGCACGCACACGTGATAGTAGTGAAACCTTGAAATTAAATTAAATATAAAATAAAAATATGTCACGGCTTTTGGATTATTTATTTAATAAGATAATTTTCAATCACAAGTGCAGCATAAAATATAAGATAAAAGTTTAATTTTATAGCAAATAAATGTTACAATCCTTATTTTTAAACATCTAGAGTGTAAATTTTAGTGTAATAAATCAAAATAATACTTTGTTTGAGTAAAATTGTTATGTAATAGCGCCATCTACCTATTTCATTCTATAGGTAAAGTCATTGTATTGAACAAAAATTTATTGACTCTAAAGGTGGCACGTAAAATAGACGCTAGATGGCATAAACATGACTAATTTAATATAATATTCTTTCTCATTCTCTTTCAGGCTAAATCCTATAGATGTATATGTTTGTCTTTTTTAGTGTCGCTATTTCATTTCATCTAGTTTCAAATCACAACGATTCTAAAGAACTTTTCACTTCAAAATAATAAGATATTTTTCTTTAAGCTTTAATAATATTATAAAATGATATAGTAAAAAAAAGAAATCATCAAAAAAAGTCCACTGCTGAACATAGGTCTCCCCATAAATTGATTCATACGGGGGATGCACACCGTAGTTGCCACGCTTGGCAGCCGGGTTGGCAACCGCAGTACTTTATTTTTATTTAGTTCTTATCAGGAAGATACTGCTCATTCCCTGGTTCAGTTTACCTCTGTCGGCTATTATGACACCCACGGGACGATATGGGTTAGTGGATGTTCTTACACCGCCACTACACGGTGTCACAGTTTTCACATTATTTTTGTTATAAGTCCCATATAATTATGGGACCTACTTATCCCAGACCAAAATGGGACTTTTAACACCAGCTTTAACTATATTGAATGTTTCTTGAGTGTGCGTCATTAGTGAGGTTGTTATAAACTTATTTAATATCGCTCGCTTTGATATGTACCGCCTGATAGAAAACACGCGCTGTGCGCACTCGTTCAAATGTGACATGCAATCTAAATACATAAAGTCGGTTGTTTGTAATTTATTGTTTAAAACTATTACGGGCTATTAAACATGGTCAGTATTTGTATAATATACCTATAGCAACTAGAAATACAGTTTACATTTAAATAAAATTGTCGTTTTTTTTTGCCAAATTCCATTGATTTTATTTTTTAATTTATTTATTCTTTATTGTACTTCAAATAGGGAATGATGAACAAGTACAAAATTGAGTTAATAATAACAACAGGCAGTATTAATCCATCCATCAATTACAGCGTATTACTGCGTAACTACTGAACTAAGACGTAGCTACTGAACAAAGAGGTAGCGTCCACTACTGAACAAAGACCTCCCCCATACAT
Source organism: Parnassius orleans (assembly GCA_029286625.1). Taxonomy (NCBI): domain Eukaryota; kingdom Metazoa; phylum Arthropoda; class Insecta; order Lepidoptera; family Papilionidae; genus Parnassius; species Parnassius orleans. The sequence continues at coordinate 643,736 of JAGSMP010000275.1, forward strand.
TGTCGCATAGGAAGAATTTTGCCATAGTTGCCACGCTTGGCAGGCAGATTGGTAAACGCATTTATTTATTATTTTGAGTTGTTCTTAAGAATATGCTGCTTACCATCTCCCATCTCAGTTTCCCTCTGTCGCCTCTTACGACACCTACAAAACCGCGGAGTGGCGGTGTAAGAATATATAATAATGTAATAGCAGCCATAGTGGATGTAAGACATCATAATGTCTTTGTCAGTAAGATCCAAGAATATTTGCAATTCCTCGTCGCTTTTAAAAATATTTATTCAAGAACTTTTCGAGTTTAGCTCTGAAATGTTAATCCAGCGGCATAAGCGACGTAGTCAAAAAATTTCAGTTAGTGAAAATTGAATTTCCTTCTAATAAATCTTCCTCGTGTGCAACGTATTTTAAGCATGTTCAAAAGAGCAAAGCGATAGTTTATAGACGATATTTATGACTAGGTATTAATAAACTATAAACTATAATAATTCACGCCTCCGGCCTTTTTTATAAAATAAAGGTGATAAACGAGCACACAGTCCACCTGATGGTAAGTGGATGCTATGGACCATAGACGTCTACATTTGTCCTCGATTAAGAATCAAAATACAGATGCGTTGTCACCCTTGAGGACTAAGATGGAATATCTCGTTTCCAGTAAAACGGGTCTGCGGTTCTTTACACTCACCATTCGAAACACAGCAGCATTGAGCTGCTATTTTGCGCTGGTATTCTGTAAGAGCGTGGTCCCACCCTGGTCGAGCTGACCATTCGTACTACAACCATAATATACCTGCAGCGTGGCTCTACCACGTAAAATAATTTTTTAACACTTTTTTATATTTTTTTTTTATTAAAAATAACTTATGATTGTAATATCAAAGACTGAGTGCTTAATAGTTGGTGACCTAGCTCTTACGTTCGAAACGATCCACGTAGGTCCACGGGCCGATGTCATATTTAGCTTAGCTAACTTTCAGTTTTTGAATATTAATTTTTGGTCCGATCTACGCAGAACGTCGGGAACTAAAAGCTTAAATTAAACGCGATAAAATCCGTTAAATATGTTTCATTTAATGTGCGCGTAGTATTCGCGTTAATATAAGAAATTTGGCTTGCCTTGCTCATAGTTATAGAGATCTGTAGTGGTTTTTTGTTTTAGTTCACGCGAATAAAAGCTAGTCTAAAAATAAAGGTGTATTCAATTTTTTTCTAATTTCCTACTCTTATTAAGAAAACACACATATTAAAACGTATTCTGTGAATTGGACCCATACTCAAAACTAGCTTGCGTCAGGTCAAACAAGCCATCGGTTCCATTGTCTTCGAAGCTTTGCGATCTTTTAAATCCGTGCTGCGGTTGAGAAAATTAACCAGTATGTGTAGTGCTAGAATTTTACACGTTTTCTACCTTATTGGTAAGCGATGATGGCTTCGATTGTGACGTCAGAAGGTTCTAAAAGTTTGGACGGTCTTTGTCACAATTTATTGCTGTTAGAATTGAAAATCTTCAATACACTGTTTAGTTGGTCACTTCATTAAAAGTGTTTCCAACCGAATTGCAGTTCTGTTGTAAAATTTCAGTGTATATTTTTAGTCGACTTCTAAATAGGATGAGGTTCTCAATTCGACTGTATTTTGTTATTTTTTTTTGTATATGTGACACGATAACTTCGTCAATTTTAAAACGATTATGATGATTACTTTTTTGTTATATATGCTTAACATACTTAAAATTATCGTGTAATGGCGGTGTTAGAATATCCACTACCCCATATCATCCTCTGGGTGTTATAAGAGGCGACAGAGAGAAACAAATCTAAAAATAAAAAACTGCGGTTGCCAACCAGCTTGCCAAGCGTGGCAACTATGGCAAATGTCCCCCCCTATGAGAAAATCTATGGGATATGCCTATGTTCAGCAGGGGACTCTAATCTGTAACGGTAACGGTAAAGGTAACGGATATTTCTTAGGAACATCAAAAGAGTCAAAAAGTTAAGCTTTTAATAAAAAGTAAGTACCGACTTCAACGAACCATAAAAAAAGTTATTTCTATATAATAGCTTCTGAAGTAGAGGTCTTTAATTCTTCGATACACTATGAATTAGCATCGACTTCATAATTTATTATATGGAAATGTTCATTTGTATTCATTCATTGATGGCTCTGTAGCGCAGTGGCTTATCAATGGGTTAAGGTGCCGAGGCCGCGGTTTGAAACCGCCGGAACAAGTATTGTATGGCCTACAAGTAATTGTTCCGGATCTGGATGTTTTTCCTTGAAATATATACCAAATTATCGATAGTACGAGTACACACTTTTTTTTATAGGATAAACGAGCACACAGTCCACCTGATGGTAAGTGGTTGCTGTGACCCATAGACATCTACATCTATCCTTGATTACGAATAAAATGCAGATGCGTTGTCACCCGCGAGGACTAAGATGGAATGCCTCTATTCCAGTAAAAGGGTCTCCGGTTCTCTACACTCACCATACGAAACACAGCAGTGTTAGGCTGCTATTTTACGCTGGTATTCTGTGAGAGCGTGGTCCTTCCCCGGTCGAGCTGACCCATTCGTGCTACAACTATACCAGTAATATAGCTGCAGCATGGCTCTACCACTAAAATAACTTTTTTCCGGTTGGCTGGTAGAAAATGCCATATGGCATTAAGTCCGCCGTTTGTACCTTTAGTACAATAAAGTATACAATATATGTATGTATGTAAACTGCCTCCACGATTCAGGAGAACATCCTAGTGTATTTAACGCATTCAAAAAAATTAAAACTAGTTCATTACAGCCTATTAAAAGTCCACTGCTGAACAAAGGACTCCCCCATAGATTGCCTCATAGAGGCAGCATTGAGCTAAACTAAAGAAACGAAAAGCATTTCATAATTAAAAAATATTTCATAATTTGATCCTTATCAAATCCTAATACTGTTGTCTTTTCCGACGTTCGTATCTGTAGAATTGTAGATTCTACAGATACGAACGAAATTGTCAAATTCTATAGATCCTCCATACCATATTAGTACTCCGGTGTGATACGTATCTGCATTTTAAATCTTAACTGAGGATACATGTAGATATAGGTAGTAGCCTATGGGCCACAACAGTCACTTACAAGGTGGACTGTGTATTGATTTGTCACCCTTATTCTATAAAAAAAATGTGAAGATATTTTCATGTATTTTCATTATACTGTCAATTATAAAAATCCTTATGATTTATTACGGTCGCTTCTTGCCAGAATAAACAAAGTAAAGTGCGGGCAACAAATGGCTTTCTTGTTTGTTTGTTTACTTTGTTCCGACGGATAACCACTTCGATGTTATTTAATTTATTTTAATCAACTTTGTTTTTGTGAAGTTTCGAGTACTTTGCAGCGCCCATGATCACGGGGGGACTGTGGTGTTTAATGTCCCAGTGTCATAATTAACTACTGCCTTCAGATAAAGGAAATATTACCAGAAACTAGAATTCAATTGGAGTGTTCGCGTGAATTAAATAAATAATTAGAATTCCTAGTTTATTAAAACCATTTTTAAAAAGGTCTTGTTCATAGTAGAACCACGCTGCAGATATATTATGGTTGCAGCACGCATGGGTAGGCTCAACTGGGGTAGGACCACACTCCCAAAGAATACTAGCGTAAAATATCAGCATAATGTTACTGTGTTTCGTATGGTGAGTGTAGAAAACCGGAGACCTTTTTAATGGAAATGAGGCATTCCATCTTTGTCCTCAGGGGTGACAATACATCTGCATTTTGATTCTTAACCAAACATAGATGTAGATTCTATGGGCTACAGTATACACTTACGATAAGGTGGACTGTGTGTCCTTATTTTATGAAAAAAGAAGAGTTTTATTAAGATTCTAAACGAAGACTAAACGAGACGACATTGCTGGTTTGTCTTCAAAACAAACCCGACGTTACCTTGATCAAGTTGAGCAATTTAGGCAAAGGAATAGTAGAAAACTTTGTACATGTTTTACAAAAATCCTTGTAAGCAAGTGTTTACGTATTTCTCGCATCGCTTACCTCTCATCCGATAGCCCACGGCGCGTTTTAGATTTTTAGATTTGTTTCTGATGTGCATCGAAGCATAAAGCGGTGAATTATTGGATTTGAAAATGCGATGAGTTTTACAAGGTGAGTTTAAAGAAATTGCTTTTTAAGAAAAGAAATGTAAATTTGTATTATAGCTAAAGTTTCAAGTTTTAAATTATATCAATTTATTTAATTATTAGTACTTGCTTTTTAGAATGAAAAAACCAGAAAGGAAGTAAGAATATATTCATCGCCACAGCACAACGTACACCAGATTATAAAAGATCAAGTAAAATTATATTTTTATTGAAGTACGGTACAAATATTAAAATGCAAATTTGTATGGTGAGTGCACAGAACCAAAATCTATTTTTACTGGTAAAAAGGCATTAAATTTGTTATGATTCTTCATCAAGAATGAATGAAATGGTGTCTATGGGTCAAGGAAAATCATGCACTATCAAGCGTACTGTGTGCGCATTCATCACTTTAAAAAATCCTATTTCTTTTCTATTCTAAAGGTTACAGTGAGCTATTTTAATAACAGGCTGTGAGCCATTCTATCTTAGTCCTCAGAGGTGACAACGCATCTGTAGCCTTCTTTGTTTGGAGTTGACTGCAGGTGTCCATGGACTGCAGTAGCTACTTATCATCAGGTGGACAGTTAGTTTGTTGGTCACTTCAATAAGTGGAAATTTTTTGATACAATATTAAAAAAAAAATTACGGATAAGGCCTGCTTATGGGTTATTGGGTTTGGAATTAATAAAATTAAATCCAAACCCAAGTATACCACCGCTAGACTTCAAGATACTGTAAGCTCATTCTGCGTAGAAACTGAAGGTAGCCGGGCTAACTATGACATCGGGACGTCAAACACCTCAGTCCCCCCCGTGACCACGGTTGCTGTAAAGCACCCGAAACGTCGGGAATTAAAAGTTAAAATTAAACGCGATATAATCCGTAAAAATTAGTTTCATTTAATTTTTTTTAATATGTAAGTAGGAATATACAATAAATTTTCTTTGCCTTTAATAATAAAACTTTTGATGACATACAAGTAATAACATTTAAAACTTTTATTAACTTTTCAAACACCGATTATATTGACCCATTTGTGGTGAATTTTTGAATGAATTACTACACTTGTAAGGATGAAACTTTAATGAAATCCCTAGAGTAATCTCCTCATAAGTTTAATGATTTCGTATTATCCCAAATTTTTGCATTCTTTAATTAAAATAACTTGAAGTTTGGAAGTTACTTAATAATAAAGCCTCCAATAGATTTTGTTTCAAATTTTGAAAGGATCAAGATGCAAAATATTTAATTTAAAGTACTCATTTCTTTATTGTTGTATGACAATTTAGGTTTTAGTTTTAGCTTTTGTTTATTGTGGTAATAAAGTTGTATATATTAATATTATGTAAATAAATGATATGATGAAATAAAATAGTACTATTTTATTTAGGATTATTATATACATAATTTTCTCATCTAGTTGGGCTGTATAAATATTTAACTGTAAATGGTAAATATATCTACGTAAATATACTTAAATAAAGTAAATAAAATAAATAAATACTCAACCATATTATGGAAGCCCTCAACAGGGGAGACCAAACGGCCGAGGATTAGGGAGAAAGGAAGACAAACCGGCTAACAATGCGGGAAGTATCGAGGAGCACCGTCTTTTGTATTTGAGCCCGGAGCGGTCCATCACGGAGACCTAGTCGCCTGAGATGACCCTATTTTTATTTATTGTTATTATAATTATTGGTAGGTGAAAAACCGTGGTAGCTCAGGGGATAAGCGCTTGCAATAAATTTCAAAGTACGCGAGCAACCCGGGTTCGTACCCCGCCGGCACCAAAGATGTTGTAGAATTACAATTTCTAGACAGAATTTTTTAAATTATTACGTAGCAACGCCACGCTGCAGCTAAATTATGGTTGTAGCACGGCTTAAACGGGGTAGCACCACGCTCTCAAAGAATACCAGCGAAAAACAGTAGCTCAATGCTGTGTTTCGTATGGTGAGTATAGAGAACCGGAGACCCTTTTTACTGAAAACTGAAAACGAGGCATTCCATCATAGTTTTCAGGGCTGAAGACGCATCTGCATTTTGATTCTTAATCGACAGTAAATGTTGATGTCTATTGTCCACAGTATCTACTCACCATCAGATGGACTGTGCGCTCAGAAGATGTGTTAGAAGACTCCTCCGGTTGCAGCCTGGTTTTCCCAAACGCAGTGCTTATTTTTTTTTTTTTTATTCAATATAGATTACATGTGTAATTCTTATTGAAAGTAATTTTACTTTACCACTGGTTCGAAAAATAAAACCTCTGTCCTGGAAGAACCAGCAAGAAACCCAGCGGGACTTTTTTTTAAAGTAAATTTTACATTAATGGTTGTACAAACTATTTAAGTACAAAATTTATTTTAGAAACTGCTTGGTAGCGACCAACTCATTCCAAGGGCTTATTATCAATCATGTATTCATTTATACTATATTAACCCTTTTTATACAGTTTCAGCTTAACAAAACATTTAAATTTGGTAATAGAGAGAGCCAGTACACTTTCCGGGACCTTGTTGTAATAGCGTATACATTGCCCCAAGAATGAATTATTGACTCTGTGGAGTCGAGAAACTGGTATCACTAGCTTGTGTTTGTTCCTAGTGTTTACAGAATGTATATAATTTTTTACTAAAACTACCTTTGTTTTTGTGAACATACATTAAATTTTCGTAAATATACTGAGAGGCCAAAGTTAATATATTTATTTCTTTAAATTTATCTCTGAGAGACTCTCTCCGTTTTAGGTTGTAAATAGCTCTAATGGCCCTCTTCTGTAAAACAAAAATAGTTTCTGAATCAGCCGCATTTCCCGATAGCAAAATTCCATTAGACATTATGCTATGGAAATAACTGAAATAAACTAGTCTAGCTGTCTCGACACAAGTGAGACCTCTAATCTTTTTACAGCATAGGCTGCAGAACTTAGTCTGCTTGCTAGTTTGGATATATGGGGCCCCACTGAAGCTTTGCGTCGAGAGTGATGCCAAGAAAACAGTGGATTTAATAGGCTCAGTTCTTCCCATTTAAAACACATTGGTACCCAGATTTTTAACATTCGTTGTTGTGAATTTAATACATTTAGTTTTATTTCCGTTTAAATGTAGATTATTAACGTTAAACCAATGCAATAATTTTGATATAGCATTATTCACTTCGTCACATTTAAATGATTGACGTTTAAGTTTAAAAATCAAGAAAGTATCATCAGCAAATAATACTATATCATGATTATCCCCTACAAGGGTAGGTAAGTCATTAATATAGGGACACCCATTAGTACAGGTGACCCGGATGAACTTTTACCATTGATAATGACTTTCTGCATTCTGTTACTTAAATATGAAATAATAAGTTTAAGCGCTGTGTTCTTGACACCATAATACTGTAGCTTTCTGATTAATGTGCTCATGGTGAACACAGTCGAAGGCCTTGGAAAGGTCACAAAATATACCAAAGCATCCTCCGAATTCTCCCATGCACAAAAATATGTTTAATAAGCTCAACTCCAGCGTCAGTTGTCGAGTGACCCCTTGTTTTATGTAGCAATTTATTAATATTAAAGAAACTTAAGATCTGATCTAAAATTATTTTTCAAAATTTTACTAAATGTTGGTAGTACAGAAATCGGTCTAAAATTGGCGGGGTCTAATGTACTACCAGATTTAAATAAAGGTATGGCTTTACTATGTTTCATTAAATCAGGAAACACACCAGATTTGACGCTTGTATTAAATATAGTGGCTAGATAAGTTGCTATTATATCTATTATAGATAAAATAACTTTAACGGAAATCCCCAGTCGCCAGTGCTTGGCGACACCCCACTAGATGGAGTGGCGACTAATATATTAATCCAGCGGCATAAGCGACGAAGTCAAAAATTTCAGTTAGTGAAAATTGAATTTCCTTCTAATAAATCTTCCTCGTGTGCAACGTATTTTAATCATGTTCAAAAGAGCAAAGCGATAGTTTATAGACGATATTTATGACTAGGTTAAGTCACGCCTCCGGCCTTTTTTATAAAATAAAGGTGATAAACGAGCACACAGTCCACCTGATGGTAAGTGGATGCTATGGACCATAGACATCTACATTTGTCCTCGATTAAGAATCAAAATACAGATGCGTTGTCACCCTTGAGGACTAAGATGGAATATCTCGTTTCCAGTAAAACGGGTCTGCGGTTCTTTACACTCACCATTCGAAACACAGCAGCATTGAGCTGCTATTTTGCGCTGGTATTCTGTAAGAGCGTGTTCCCACCCTGGTCGAGCTGACCATTCGTACTACAACCATAATATACCTGCAGCGTGGCTCTACCACGTAAAATAATTTTTTAACACCTTTTATATTTTTTTTAATTAAAATAACTTATGATTGTAATATCAAAGACTGAGTGCTTAATAGTTGGTGACCTAGCTCTTACGTTCGAATCGATCCACGTAGGTCCACGGGCCGATGTCATATTTAGCTTAGCTAACTTTCAGTTTTTGAATATTAATTTTTGGTCCGATCTACGCAGAATGTCGGGAATTAAAAGTTAAAATTAAACGCGATAAAATCCGTTAAATATGTTTCATTTAATGTGTAGTATTCGCGTTAATATAAGAAATTTGGCTTGCCTTGCTCATAGTTATAGAGATCTGTAGTGGTTTTTTGTTTTAGTTCACGCGAATAAAAGCTAGTCTAAAAATAAAGGTATATTCAATTTTGTCTAATTTCCTACTCTTATTAAGAAAACACACATATTAAAACGTATTCTCGTGCATTGGACCCATACTCAAACTAGCTTGCGTCAGGTCAAACAAGCCATTGGTTCCATTGTCTTCGAAGCTTTGCGATATTTTAAATCTGTGCTGCGGTTGAGAGAATTAACCAGTATGTGTAGTGCTAGAATACTACACGTTTTCTACCTTATTGGTAAGCGATGACGGCTTCGATTGTGACGTCAGAAGGTTCTAAAAGTTTGGATGGTCTTCGTCACAATTTATTGCTCTTAGAATTGAAAATCTTCAATACACTGTTTAGTTGGTCACTCCATTAAAAGTGTTTCCAACCGAATTGCAGTTCTGTTGTGAAATTTCAGTGTATATTTTAGTCGACTTCTAAATAGGATGAGGTTCTCAATTCGACTGTATTTTGTTATTTTTTTTGTATATGTGACACGATAACTTCGTCAATTTTAAAACGATTTTGATGATTACTTTTTGTGTTATATATGCTAACATACTTAAAATTATCGTGTAATGGCGGTGTTAGAATATCCACTACCCCATATCATCCTCTAGGTGTTATGAGGCGACAGAGACAAATCTAAAATAAAAACTGCGTTTGCCAACCAGCTTAAGCGTGGCAACTATGGCAAATGTCCCCTATGAGAAAATCTATAGGATAGGCCTATGTTCAGCAGGGGACTCTAATCTGTAACGGTAACGGTAAAGGTAACGGATATTTCTTAGGCACATCAAAAGAGTCAAAAAGTTAAGCTTTTAATAAAAAGTAAGTACCGACTTCAACGAACCATAAAAAAAGTTATTTCTATATAATAGCTTCTGAAATGGAGGTCTTTAATTCTTCGATACACTATGACTTAGCATCGACTTCATAGCTTATTATGTGGAAATGTTCATTTGTATTCATTCATTGATGGCTCTGTAGCGCAGTGGCTTATCAATGGGTTAAGGTGCCGAGGGCCGCGGGTTCGAACCCGCCGGAACAAGTATTTGTATGGCCTACAAGTAATTGTTCCGGATCTGGATGTTTTTCCTTGTGAAATATATACCAAATTATCGATAGTACGAGTACACACTTCTTTTTTTTTTTTTTTATAGGATGGGGTGACAAACGATCATACAGTCCACCTGATGGTAAGTGGTTGCTGTGGCCCATAGACATCTACATCTATCCTTGATTACGAATAAAATGCAGATGCGTTGTCACCCGCGAGGACTAAGATGGAATGCCTCTATTCCAGTAAAAGGGTCTCGGTTCTCTACACTCACCATACGAAACACAGCAGTGTTAGGCTGCTATTTTACGCTGGTATTCTGTGAGAGCGTGGTCCTTCCCCGGTCGAGCTGACCCATTCGTGCTACAACTATACCAGTAATATAGCTGCAGCATGGCTCTACCACGCTAAAATAACTTTTTCCGGTTGGCTGGTAGAAAATGCCATATGGCATTAAGTCCGCCGTTTGTACCTTTAGTACAATAAAGTATACAATATGTGTATGTATGTAAACTGCTTCCACGATTCAGTAGAATATCCTAGTGTATTTAACGCATTCAAAAAATTAAAACTAGTTCATTACAGCCCATTAAAGTCCACTGCTGAACAAAGGACTCCCCATAGATTGCCTCATAGAGGCAGCATTGAAACTAAACTAAAGAAACGAAAAGACGGCAGTACCGTTTCTTAATTTGATCCTTATCAAATCCTAATACTGTTGTCTTTTCCGATCTGTAGAATTGTAGATTCTACAGATACGAACAAAGTGTCAAATTCTATAGATCGTCCATACCATATTAGTCCTCAGGTGTGATACGTATCTGCATTTTAAATCTTAACTGAGGATAGATGTAGATATAGGTCACTTACAAGGTGGACTGTGTGTTGATTTGTCACCCTTATTCTATAAAAAAAATGTTAAGATATTTTCATGTATTTTCATTATACTGTCAATTATAAAAATCCTTATGATTTATTACGGTCGCTTCTTGCCAGAATAAACAGAGTAAAGTGCGGGCAACAAATAGCTTTCTTGTTTACTTTGTTCCGACGGATAACCACTTCGATGTTATTTAATTTATTTTAATCAACTTTGTTTTTGTGAAGTTTCAGTACTTTGCAGCGCCCATGATCACGGGGACTGTGGTGTTTATGTCCCAGTGTCATAGTTAACCACTGCCTTCAGATAAAGTATTACCAGAAACTAGAATTCAATTGGAGTGTTCGCGTGAATTAAATAAATTATTAGAATTCCTAGTCTTGTACATAGTAGAACCACGCTGCAGATATATTATGGTTGCAGCACGCATGGATAGGCTCAACTGGGGTAGGACCACACTCCCACAGAATACTAGCGTAAAATATCAGCATAATGCTACTGTGTTTCGTATAAAACCGGTGTAGTGTAGAAAACCGAGACCTTTTAATGGAAATGAGGCATTCCATCTTAGTCCTCAGGGGTGACAATACATCTGCATTTGATTCTTAACCAAACATAGATGTAGATTCTATGGGCTACAGTATACACTTACGATAAGGTGGACTGTGTGTCCTTATTTTATGAAAAAGAAGAGTTTTATTAAGATTCTAAACGAAGACTAAACGAGACGACATTGCTGGATTGTCTTCAAAACAAACCCGACGTTACCTTGATCAAGTTGAGCAATTTAGGCAAAGGAATAGTAGAAAACTTTGTACATGTTTTACAAAACTCCTTGTAAGCAAGTGTTTACGTATTTATCGCATCGCTTACCTCTCATCCGATAGCCCACGGCGCGTTTTAGATTTTTAGATTTGTTTCTGATGTGCATCGAAGCATAAAACGGTGAATTATTGGATTGGATATGCGATGAGTTTTACAAGGTGAGTTTAAAGAAATTGCTTTTTAAGAAAAGAAATGTAAATTTGTATTATAGCTAAAGTTTCAAGTTTTAAAAATCTATCAATTTATTTCTTTATTAGTACTTGCTTTTTGGAAAGAAAAAAACCAGAAAAGAAGTAAGAATATATTCATCGCCACAGCACAACGTACACCAGAATATAAAAGATCAAGTAAAATTATATTTTTATTGAAGTACGGTACAAATATTAAAATGCAAATTTGTATGGTGAGTGCACAGAACCAAAATCTATTTTTACTGGTAAAAAGGCATTAAATTTGTTATGATTCTTCATCAAGAATGAATGAAATGGTGTCTATGGGTCAAGGAAAATCATGCACTATCAAGCGTACTGTGTGCGCATTCATCACTTTAAAAAATCCTATTTCTTTTCTATTCTAAAGGTTACAGTGAGCTATTTTAATAACAGGCTGTGAGCCATTCTATCTTAGTCCTCAGAGGTGACAACGCATCTGTAGCCTTCTTTGTTTGGAGTTGACTGCAGGTGTCCATGGACTGCAGTAGCTACTTATCATCAGGTGGACAGTTAGTTTGTTGGTCACTTCAATAAGTGGAAATTTTTTGATACAATATTAAAAAAAAAATTACGGATAAGCAGGCCTTGGGTTTGGAATTAATAAAATTAAATCCAAACCCAAGTATACCACCGCTAGACTTCAAGATACTGTAAGCTCATTCTGCGTAGAAACTGAAGGTAGCCGGGCTAACTATGACATCAGGACGTCAAACAACTGAGTCCCCCGTGACCATGGTTGCTGTAAAGCACCGAAACGTCGGGAATTAAAAGTTAAAATTAAACGCGATATAATCCGTAAAATTAGTTTCATTTAATATTTTTTAATATGTAAGTAGGAATATACAATAAATTTTCTTTGCCTTTAATAATAAAACTTTTGATGACATACAAGTAATAACATTTAAAACTTTTATTAACTTTTCAAACACCGATTATATTGACCCATTTGTGGTGAATTTTGAATAAATTACTACACTTGTAAGGATGGAACTTTAATGAAATCCCTAGAGTAATCTCCTCATAAGTTTAATGATTTCGTATTATCCCAAATTTTGCATTCTTTAATTAAAATAACTTGAAGTTTGGAAGTTACTTAATAATAAAGCCTCCAATAGATTTTGTTTCAAATTTTGAAAGGATCAAGATGCAAAATATTTAATTTAAAGTACTCATTTCTTTATTGTTGTATGACAATTTAGGTTTTAGTTTTAGCTTTTGTTTATTGTGGTAATAAAGTTGTATATATTAATATTATGTAAATAAATGATATGATGAAATAAAATAGTACTATTTTATTTAGGATTATTATATACATAATTTTCTCATCTAGTTGGGCTGTATAAATATTTAACTGTAAATGGTAAATATATCTACGTAAATATACTTAAATAAAGTAAATAAAATAAATAAATACTCAACCATATGGAAGCCCTCGACAGGGAGACCAATCGGCCGAGGATTAGAGAAAGGAAGACAAACCGGCTAACAATGCGGGAAGTATCGAGGAGCACAGCCTTGTATTTGAGCCCGGAGCGGTCCATCACGGAGTCCTAGTCGCCTGAGATGACCCCATTTTTATTTATTGTTATTATAATTATTGGTAGGTGAAAACCGTGGTAGCTCAGGGATAAGCGCTTGCAATAAATTTCAAAGTACGCGAGCAACCAGGTTCGTACCCGCCGGCACCAACGATGTTGTAGAATTACAATTTCTAGACAGAATTTTTAAATTATTACGTAGCAACGCCACGCTGCAGCTAAATTATGGTTGTAGCACGGCTTAAACGGGTAGCACCATGCTCTCACAGAATACCAGCGAAAACAGTAGCTCAATGCTGTGTTTCGTATGGTGAGTATAGAGAACCGGAGACCCTTTTTACTGAAAACTGAAAACGAGGCATTCCATCATAGTTTTCAGGGCTGAAGACGCATCTGCATTTTGATTCTTAATCGACAGTAAATGTTGATGTCTATTGTCCACAGTATCTACTCACCATCAGATGGACTGTGCGCTCAGAAGATGTGTTTAGAAGAAGACTCCTCCGGTTGCAGCCTGGTTTTCCCAAACGCAGTGCTTATTTTTTATTTTTTTATTCAATATAGATTACATGTGTAATTCTTATTGAAAGTAATTTTACTTTACCACTGGTTCGAAAAATAAAACCTCTGTCCTGGGAAGAACCAGCAAGAAACCCAGCAGGACTTTTTTTAAAGTAAATTTACATTAATGGTTGTACAAACTATTTAAGTACAAAATTTATTTTAGAAACTGCTTGGTAGCGACCAACTCATTCCCAGGGTTATTATCAATCATATATTCATTTATACTATAATAACCCTTTTATACAGTTTCAGCTTAACAAAACATTTAAACTTGGTAATAGAGAGCCTGTACACTTTCCGGGACCTTGTTGTAATAGCGTATACATTGCCCAAGAATGAATTATTGACTCTGTGGAGTCGAGAAACTGGTATCACTAGCTTGTGTTTGTTCCTAGTGTTTACAGAATGTATATAATTTTTTACTAAAACTACCTTTGTTTTTGTGAACATACATTAAATTTTCGTAAATATACTGAGAGGCCAAAGTTAATATATTTATTTCTTTAAATTTATCTCTAAGAGACTCTCTCCGTTTTAGGTTGTAAATAGCTCTAATGGCCTCTTCTGTAAAACAAAATAGTTTCTGAATCAGCCGCATTTCCCGATAGCAAAATTCCATTAGACATTATGCTATGGAAATAACTGAAATAAACTAGTCTAGCTGTCTCGACACAAGTGAGACCTCTAATCTTTTTACAGCATAGGCTGCAGAACTTAGTCTGCTTGCTAGTTTGGATATATGGGGCCCCACTGAAGCTTTGCGTCGAGAGTGATGCCAAGAAAAACAGTGGATTTAATAGGCTCAGTTCTTCCCATTTAAAACACATTGGTACCCAGATTTTTAACATTCGTTGTTGTGAATTTAATACATTTAGTTTTATTTCCGTTTAAATGTAGATTATTAACGTTAAACCAATGCACTAATTTTGATATAGCATTATTCACTTCTTCACATTTAAATGATTGACGTTTAAGTTTAAAAATCAAGGAAGTATCATCAGCAAATAATACTATATCATGATTATCCCTACAAGGAAGGTAAGTCATTAATATATACCAGAACACCCATTAGTACAGGTGACCCGGAAGAACTTTTACCATTGATAATAACTTTCTGCAATCTGTTACTTAAATATGAAATAATAAGTTTAAGCGCTGTGTTCTTGACACCATAGTACTGTAGCTTCCTGATTAATGTCTCATGGTGAACACAGTCGAAGGCCTTGGAAAGGTCACAAAATATACCCAAAGCATCCTCCGAATTCTCCCATGCACAAAAATATGTTTAATAAGCTCAACTCCAGCGTCAGTTGTCGAGTGACCCCTTGTTTTATGTAGCAATTTATTAATATTAAAGAAACTTAAGATCTGATCTAAAATTATTTTTCAAAATTTTACTAAATGTTGGTAGTACAGAAATCGGTCTAAAATTGGCGGGGTCTAATGTACTACCAGATTTAAATAAAGGTATGGCTTTACTATGTTTCATTAAATCAGGAAACACACCAGATTTGACGCTTGTATTAAATATAGTGGCTAGATAAGTTGCTATTATATCTATTATAGATAAAATAACTTTAACGGAAATCCCCAGTCGCCAGTGCTTGGCGACGCCCCACTAAATGGAGTGGCGAAACATAAATAGTTGATAGATATAGGCTCAGGATTGTATCTTGGGATGCCTATTTTCAGCAGTAATTTTGTACTTCTTTTTAAATAATTATTGAAATTAATTTACGTGCCGTGTAGAAGCGGGTTGCAAGAGAATTCACTACCCCATATTATTCCGTGGGTGTCGTAAGATGAGATAGAGGGAAATGAAACCAGATCAGGTTTGTCACCTCTATTCTATAAAAAAAGCAGGAAGAACTCAATAACTTATTTTAGCCCGTACCGTGATTACGATCACTAGACCAATGAGGCAGCCAGAAATCTGACCAATACTACATTGAACATCACAAGAACAGAATTACGGACAATTTTACGCAATCTCTGAAACGTGATAGTAGCTCTGAATTAAAATAAAGTCTAATCCATTAGGTGGAACAAATATCCAAATTGGAATGCGAGGGTAACGAAAATACGAAAAGATTATTTCACTCTTATTTTAATATTCATGGAGCGCTCTCCGTATAGAGAGCTATTTTAGTAGGTAACTACTGTCTGCGTATATTTGTGTCGTATTTAAATGTGCTACAACTTTTAAAATTAAACTAGATATATTATTTCGTATCCGTGAGCGGTAGACTATTGTAAATGTATATTGCTCTGAGGGATCTTTCATAAAATTGTGCCTAATTAAATTTACTGCTTTAAATTTGATCATTATAACCATGATCAAAACTGTCACGCACACCCATGGGCTAGGCAGAGATTACGGACTTCCATTTGCTTGATTTTGACACCTCTATTGCATTTTACATCCATACATCTACGCATATAAGAATAATATTAAATAATGGTATCAGGCGGAGGACCAAACACGGACTGTTTTGTTGCGGAATCTGCCACTCACTTTTGCAGCATAAATTTGCTTCACACTTACCTGATTCATTCTTTCTACGTTTTCAAATCACCAAAGCATTTATTTCTTAACACAATTCATATTAATGCAAGCCACACTTTTTTCTTATTACACAATTTCTCACCATATCACTAAGAGTTACCCCTAACATTTAAGTCCGTTTAAAGTTCTTACTCTAGTACTGCTGTCATACAAATCATTATTATTGCAGCCCAATAATAGTCCACTGCAGAACAAAAGTCTCCTCAAATGATTAACTCATACCCCTATGACGCAATCTTGGGGGGGTGGGGGGTTGAATGTACAATTATTACAATTCAGATTATACTTATTTCAATATAATTTTTGCTAGAACGATACTCTAAAATTGAATAATATTTGAATATATTATGCCAACTCTAAGCAAAACATATTTAATGTAATTCACTCGAAAATAACCAATAAATGTCCTTCCATCTCAATAAATCTCAATATATGCCTAATGAACTGTGACAAAAGTACTTTAGAATCATTAATAGAAAAGAAAGATATCTAATATAAGGGGGAAATGATATACATATATTATATAACAACAGACACAGCGCGTCAGGTTTTGGAAAGTGGAGAGAAAATAACCACACAAAACTTTTTATTTATTTATAGAGATAGATTCAATTCAAATTATAGAATAGTACTTCAAATAGGGAATGAATGAACAAGTACAAAATTAATTTACTAATAACAACAGGCAGTATTAATCCATCATTCAATTACAGCGTATTATGCGTAACTACTGAACTAAGACGTAGCTACTGAACAAAGAGGTAGCGTCCACTACTGAACAAAGACTCCCCTATACATTGTCGCATAGGAGGAATTTTGTTTTAGTTGCCACGCTTGGTAGGCAGATTGGTAAACGCATTTATTTATTATTTTGAGTTGTTCTAAGAATATGCTGCTTACCATCTCCTGTCTCAGTTTCCTCTGTCGCCTCACGACACCTACGAAACCGCGGAGTGGCGGTGTAAGAATATATAATAATGTAAAAGCAGCCATAGGGTGTAGGACATCATAATGTCTTTGTCAGTAAGATGTAAGAATATTTGCAACCTCGTCGCTTTTAAAATATTTATTCAAGAACTTTTCGAGTTTAGCTCTGAAATGTTAATCCAGCGGCATAAGCGACGAAGTCAAAAATTTCAGTTAGTGAAAATTGAATTTTTCTAATAAATCTTCCTCGTGTGCAACGTATTTTAAGCATGATCAAAAGAGTAAAGCGATAGTTTATAGACGATATTTATGACTAGGTTAAGTCACGCCACCGGCCTTTTTTATAAAATAAAGGTGATAAACGAGCACACAGTCCACCTGATGGTAAGTGGATGCTATGGACCATAGACATCTACATTTGTCCTCGATTAAGAATCAAAATACAGATGCGTTGTCACCCTTGAGGACTAAGATGGAATATCTCGTTTCCAGTAAAACGGGTCTGCGGTTCTTACACTCACCATTCGAAACACAGCAGCATTGAGCTGCTATTTTGCGCTGGTATTCTGTAAGAGCGTGGTCCCACCCTGGTCGAGCTGACCATTCGTACTACAACCATAATATACCTGCAGTGTGGCTCTACCACGTAAAATAATTTTTAACACTTTTATATTTTTTAATTAAAAATAACTTATGATTGTAATATCAAAGACTGAGTGCTTAATAGTTGGTGACCCATAGCTCTTACGTTCGAATCGATCCACGTAGGTCCATGGGCCGATGTCATATTTAGCTTAGCTAACTTTCAGTTTTGAATATTAATTTTTGTCCGATCTACGCAAAACGTCGGGAATTAAAAAGTTAAAATTAAACGCGATAAAATCCGTTAAATATGTTTCATTTAATGTGTAGTATTCGCGTTAATATAAGAAATTTTGCTTGCCTTGCTCATAGTTATAGAGATCTGTAGTGGTTTTTTGTTTTAGTTCACGCGAATAAAAGCTAGTCTAAAAATAAAGGTATATTCAATTTTGTCTAATTTCCTACTCTTATTAAGAAAACACACATACTAAAACGTTTTCTCGTGTATTGGACCCATACTCAAAACTAGTTTGCGTCAGGTCAAACAAGCCATCGGTTCCATTGTCTTCGAAGCTTTGCGATCTTTTAAATCCGTGCTGCGGTTGAGAGAATTAACCAGTATGTCTAGTGCTAGAATTCTACACGTTTTCTACCTTATTGGTAAGCGATGACGGCTTCGATTGTGACGTCAGAAGGTTCTAAAAGTTTGGACGGTCTTCGTCACAATTTATTGCTGTTAGAATTGAAAATCTTCAATACACTGTTTAGTTGGTCACTCCATTAAAAGTGTTTCCAACCGAATTGCCATTCTGTTGTAAAATTTCAGTGTATATTTTTAGTCGACTTCTAAAAAGGATGAGGTTCTCAATTCAGTATTTTGTTATTTTTTTTTGTATATGTGACACGATAACTTCGTCAATTTTAAAACGATTATGATGATTATTTTTGTTATATATGCTAACATACTTAAAATTATCGTGTAATGGCGATGTTAGAATATCCACTACCCCATATCATCCTCTGGGTGTTATAAGAGGCGACAGAGAGAAACATAACTTTATAAGATTTATTTTCGCTTCGTAAGTATGACCATATGTCGCAATATAGATCAAGCTTAATTGGCTTACAATCCGGCAGAGGCATATTTTCATTCATTGATGGCTCTGTAGCGCAGTGGCTTATCAACGGGTTATGCCGAGGGCCATGGTTCGAACCCGCCGGAACAAGTATTTGTATGGCCTATAAGTAATTGTTCCGTATCTGGATGTTTTTCCTTGTGAAATATATACCAAACTATCGATAGTACGAGTACACACTTATCCAACTAACTTCCGGTTGGCTGGTAGAAAATGCCATATGGCATTAAGTCCGCCGTTTGTACCTTTAGTACAATAAAGTGTATAAATAAAAAATAATAAATATATATATATATATATATATATATATATATATATATATATATATATATATATATATATATATATATATGTAAACTGCCTCCACGATTCAGAAGAATATCCCAGTGTATTTAACGCATTCAAAAAAATTAAAACTAGTTCATTATAGCCTATCCAATGTTCAATGCTGAATAAAGGACTCCCTCATAGATTGCCTCATAGAGGCAGCATTGAGCTAAACTAAAGAAACGAAAAGACGGCAGTACCGTTTCATATTGATCCTCCTCAAATCCTAATACTGTTGTCTTTTCCGACGTTCGTATCTGTAGAATCTACAATTCTACAGATACGAAAGAAATTGTCAAGTTCTATAGATCCTCCATACCATATTAGTCCTCCGGTGTGATACGTATCTGCATTTTAAATCT
The DNA here is from genome assembly GCA_029286625.1 of Parnassius orleans. Lineage (NCBI taxonomy): Eukaryota > Metazoa > Arthropoda > Insecta > Lepidoptera > Papilionidae > Parnassius > Parnassius orleans. The sequence continues at coordinate 663,523 of JAGSMP010000275.1, forward strand.
TAACTGAGGATACATGTAGATATAGGTAGTAGTGATTTGTTACCCTTATTCTATAAAAAATGTGAAGATATTTTCATGTATTTTCATAATACTGTCAATTATAAAAATCCTTATGATGTATTACGGTCGCTTCTTGCCAGAATAAACAGAGTAAAGTGCGGGCAACAAATGGCTTTCTTGTTTACTTTGTTCTGACGGATAACCACTTCGATGTTATTTAATTTATTTTAATCAACTTTGTTTTTGTGAAGTTTCGAGTACTTTGCAGCGTCCATGATCACGGGGGGACTATGGTGTTTAATGTCCCAGTGTCATAGTTAACCACTGCCTTCAGATAAAGGAAGTATTACCAGAAACTAGAATTCAATTGGAGTGTTCGCGTGAATTAAATAAATTATTTGAATTCGTAGTTTATTAAAACCATTTTTTAAAAAGGTCTTGTACATGGTAGAACCACGCTGCAGATATATTATGGTTGCAGCACGCATGGCTAGGCTCAACTGGGGTAGGACCAAACTCTCACAGAATACTAGCGTAAAATATCAGTATAATGCTACTGTGTTTCATATGGTGAGTGTAGAAAACCGGAGACCTTTTTAATGGAAATGAGGCATTCCATCTTAGTCCTCAGGGGTGACAATACATCTGCATTTTGATTCTTAACTAAACATAGATGTAGATTCTATGGGCTAAAGTATACACTTACGATAAGGTGGACTGTGTGTCCTTATTTTATGAAAAAAGAAGAGTTTTATTAAGATTCTAAACGAAGACTAAACGAGACGACATTGCTGGTTTGTCTTCAAAACAAACCCGACGTTACCTTGATCAAGTTGAGCAATTTAGGCAAAGGAATAGTAGAAAACTTTGTACATGTTTTATAAAAAATCCTGTAGCAAGTGTTTACGTATTTCTCGCATCGCTTACCTCTCATCCGATAGCCCACGGCGTTTTAGATTTGTTTCTGATGTGCATCGAAGCATAAAGCAGTGAATTATTGAATTGGATATGCGATGAGTTTTACAAGGTGTTTAAAGAAATTGCTTTTTAAGAAAAGAAATGTAAATTTTTATTATAGCTAAAGTTTAAATTTTTAAATTACTTGAATTTATTTTTTTATTAGTACTTGCTTTTTGGAAAGAAAAAAAAACCAGAAAAGAAGTAAGAATATATTCATCGCCACAGCACAACGTACACCAGAATATAAAAGATACATATTACCTAGATTACGGCTTAAAGAAAGCAGATTAGTTGGATTTAAGTGCTGGTAATCCACCTGCAAAGCTCCATCATCAGTACAACCCTTCACATGCTTACTGTGGAACAAAGGCCTTCCAAAGGAATGCCAAAAACCGAGCCACATGCATTCAACGACTTCCTGCATCTCTTGTCAAGTCGTCACTTCATCTGGTGGTGAGCCCTACACTTCGCTTAACGATACAAGGCAACCACGCGAGAAATTTTCTTCACCATCAGCTTTCGGTTCTTCGAGCTACATGTCCGTCCCATTGCCACTTAAGCTTGGAATCCGTTGGGCTATTTTGGTTGCTCTGATTCTACTGCGGACATCCTATACTAATCTTAAAACTACAAATCTTAACGATAATCTTAAGTCTCTTTTAGTCACAGCCTTTCAAAATTGATCTGTGGATCATCTCTGCCTCATAGATCTATAGTTGCTACTCTTGGCAGGCGGCAAAACTGTGGTTGCCACAGTTTTTTTTTTTACTTATTAGTTGGTATTAGGGAGACGCTGCTGCCCATCTCCTGATTTGTTTCCCTTTGTCGCCTCTTACGGAACCCACGGGACGGTATGGGGTAGTGAAAATTCCGACACCGCCACTAATCCACTATCCGAAAATCTCTTCTACTATCAAATAAATTTAACACAGCATGTAAAACAAGCCACGGTAGCAACGAACAAAGCTCTCAGGATGCTTATAAATAAAAACTTTTTGACACGCGGAGATAATATGCTGCAATTATACCTGCGTGAAGTTTCAAACTACGCCTTTAGGAATCCAACCACAAATAAATTCCTCTTGTATATTCCATGTGAGAGTGATGAGAGATATAACAAAATGTGATTATTGCGTTTTCTATTTGAATATCAAAAACGCCGGTAACTAATTTGATTTACCCTGAGGTGAAGGTGTAAAGATTTTGTTTCTCGTCATAATTTCGTTGGATATATTTGTTATTGTGAAAGTTTTTACAAGGCAGCAGTCATTATTGAAAGAAGGAAAAGAAATAAAGAAAGAAACATTTATTGCAAATACGCCACACACATAATTGGGTACTTAAGCTTTAAATATTTATAAATACAACAATTTACGTGGTAGGTTCTAGGTTTTTACATATGGTAGAGCCATACTGCAGCTATATTATGGTTGTAGCACGAATGGGGCGGCTCGACCGGGGAAGGACCATGCTCTCAAGAATACCAGCGTAAAATACTTGTTGAACCGGGGACCCTTTTTACTGAAAATCCATCTCAGTCCTTTGAGGTGACAACGCATGTGCAATTTGATTGTTAATCCAGATGTCTATGGGCCACAACATTCACTTACCATAAGGTGGACTAAGTGTTGTCACCCGTATTTCATATAAAAAAATGGTAAAACGGCAGATATCTATCCCATGAAGTAGCCTATGGGAGAGGTATATGTTCAGCAGTGGACTTTGATAGGCTGTAATGATGATGATAAATACTTACAATCAAGTGGAATCTTGTTTATAATCGTAGTATTATTATAAAGAAATCAAAAAGAAAAGATCGGCAGAATTTTTAAGTGGATACCAAGGTCGAACACTTTGACAATATGGCCGCTTCCACCTTAAGCCTAGATCAGGGTAGGGGTTGCAACGTAGGCCTCAGCAATGACCTGTTACAACTAGCCAATGATTGGGCAAAATATTAGAAAGCGACAGTAGCCTAATGGTACGTTGCGGACCGCGAACTTAAAAGTCGTGTGTTTGAATCCGCCATCCGACTACTCTCGTGAACCACTCCTAACACAATTTTAAGCTGACCAGGAGTGGTTGAAGGTAATACAAGTAATATTAATATTATTGCAAGTATTCTTTTTTTAAATTAAAAAATAATATTCATTGTTTCCATTATTAGGAGTACCCTTAACCGACGAGCGTGTATGCGTAGATATATGGATGTAAAGGAGGCGAGAGAGGTGTGCCAGGATCGTGCCAAATGGAAGTCCGTAGTCTCTGCCTACCCCTCTGGGTGACAGGCGTGAGTGTTTATATATGTTATGTATGTATGTCTCCATTATTATTTTTAGTACGCTTTTATTAGCTTGGTATGTATTTATGTATCTAAGTATGTAACGAAATTTTTGAATGTGATTTTCATCCCCTTCAAAACGTCGGATTGATTTGAAACTTCGCACACTTATCAATGACATAATTCAAATAGTTTGTCCCATTATCCTTGCCAGGATTATCAGGAATTGCGAATAATTCATAAAACTACTGTACTGTACTGTTCAATCTACTGTAAGCCGCGTTAAAGAACTTTGTTCCAAAAAAAAACACGCTTTTGTAGCTAGCCGCACTAAAAATAGAAATTATTTTCAATAACTTTATAATAAGAAAATAGTTAATAACATATAAAATTAATTTTATTGTAAAAAAGCGTGGGGTGCTTGATGTCATTTGTTGTAAATATTTTTGTGGATATTTGTAAAATTTGCGTCATCATAAAAATATCTGAAAAAGCACCCCACGCTTTTTTACAATAAAATGAATTTTTTGTGTTAATCACTATTTTCTTATTTTAAACTGATTGAAAATGATTGTCTACTTTTTAGTTCGGTTATCTACAAAAGCATGTTTTTTAGTTTTTTTAAGCAAATTTTTAAATATGTAAGTAGGAATATATAATAAATTTGTTTTGCCTTTAATAGTAAAACTTTTGATGAAATACAAGTAATAACATTTAAAACTTTTATTAACTTTTCAAACACCAATTATATTGACCCATTTGTGGTGAATTTTTGAATGAATTACTACACTTGTGAGGATGAAACTTTAATGAAATCTCTAGAGTTATCTCCTCAGAAGTTTAATGGTTTCGTATTATCCCAAATTTTTGCATTCTTTAATTAAAATAACTTGAAGTTTGGAAGTTACTTAATAATAAAGCCTCCAATAGATTTTGTTTCAAATTTTGATAGGATAAAGATGCAAAATATTTAATATAAAATTACACATTTCTTTCATGTTGTATGATAATTTAGGTTTTTAGTTTTAGCTTTTTTATTGTGGTAATAAAAGTTGTATATATTAATATTATGTAAATAAATTGTATGATGAAATAAAATAGTACTATTTTATTTAGGATTATTTATATACATAATTTTCTCATCTAGTTGGGCTGTATAAATATTTAACTGTAAATGATAAATAAATCTACATAAATATACTTAAATAAAGTAAATAAAATAAATAAATACTCAACCATATTATGGAAGCCCTCAACAGGGGAGACCAAACGGCCGAGGATTAGGGAGAAAGGAAGACAAACCGGCTAACAATGCGGGAAGTATCGAGGAGCACCGTCTTTTGTATTTGAGCCCGGAGCGGTCCATCACGGAGACCTAGTCGCCTGAGATGACCCTATTTTTATTTATTGTTATTATAATTATTGGTAGGTGAAAAACCGTGGTAGCTCAGGGGATAAGCGCTTGCAATAAATTTCAAAGTACGCGAGCAACCCGGGTTCGTACCCCGCCGGCACCAAAGATGTTGTAGAATTACAATTTCTAGACAGAATTTTTTAAATTATTACGTAGCAACGCCACGCTGCAGCTAAATTATGGTTGTAGCACGGCTTAAACGGGGTAGCACCACGCTCTCAAAGAATACCAGCGAAAAACAGTAGCTCAATGCTGTGTTTCGTATGGTGAGTATAGAGAACCGGAGACCCTTTTTACTGAAAACTGAAAACGAGGCATTCCATCATAGTTTTCAGGGCTGAAGACGCATCTGCATTTTGATTCTTAATCGACAGTAAATGTTGATGTCTATTGTCCACAGTATCTACTCACCATCAGATGGACTGTGCGCTCAGAAGATGTGTTTAGAAGAAGACTCCTCCGGTTGCAGCCTGGTTTTCCAAAACGCAGTGCTTGGCGACGCCCCACTAAATGGAATGGCGAAACATAAATAGTTGATAGATATAGGCTCAGGATTGTATCTTGGGATGCCTATTTTCAGCAGTAATTTTGTACTTCTTTTTAAATAATTATTGAAATTAATTTACGTGCCGTGTAGAAGCGGGTTGCAAGAGAATTCACTACCCCATATTATTCCGTGGGTGTCGTAAGATGAGATAGAGGGAAATGAAACCAGATCAGGTTTGTCACCTCTATTCTATAAAAAAAGAAGGAAAAACTCAATAACTTACGTACCGTGATTACGATCACTAAACCAATGAGGCAGCCAGAAATCTGACCAATACTACATTGAACATCACAAGAACAGAATTACGGACAATTTTACGCAATCTCTGAAACGTGATTAGTAGCTCTGAATTAAAATAAAGTCTAATCCATTAGCTGGAACAAATATACAAATTGGAATGCGAGGGTAACGAAAATACGAAAAGATTATTTCACTCTTATTTTAATATTCATGGAGCGCTCTCCGTATAGAGAGCTATTTTAGTAGGTAACTACTGTCTGCGTATATTTGTGTCGTATTTAAATGTGCTACAACTTTTAGAATTGAACTAGATATATTATTCCGTATATATCTAGTATAAATATATCTAGTGTTAATATATTGAACGGTAGACTATTGTAAATGTATATTGCTCTGAGGGATCTTTCATAAAATTGTGCCTAATTAAATTTACTGCTTTAAATTTGATCATTATAACCATGATCAAAAACTGTCACGCACACCCCATGGGCTAGGCAGAGATTACGGACTTCCATTTGGCTTGATTTTGACACACCTCTATTGCATTTTTACATCCATATACCTACGCATATAATTATAATAATAATATTAAATAATGCTATCAGGCGGAGGACCAAACACGGACTGTTTTGTTGCGGAATCTGCCACTCACTTTTGCAGCATAAATTTGCTTCACACTTACCTGATTCATTCTTTCTACGTTTTCAAATCACCAAAGCATTTATTTCTTAACACAATTCATATTAATGCAAGCCACACTTTTTTCTTATTACACAATTTCTCACCATATCACTAAGAGTTACCCCTAACATTTAAGTCCGTTTAAAGTTCTTACTCTAGTACTGCTGTCATACAAATCATTATTATTGCAGCCCAATAATAGTCCACTGCAGAACAAAAGTCTCTCAAATGATTAACTCATACCCTATGACGCAATCTTTGGGGGTGGGGTTGAATGTACAATTGCTACAATTCAGATTATACTTGTTTCAATATAATTTTTGCTAGAACGATACTCTAAAATTGAATAATATTTGAATATATTATGCCAACTCTAAGCAAAACATATTTAATGTAATTCACTCGAAAATAACCAATAAATGTCCTTCCATCTCAATAAATCTCAATATATGCCTAATGAACTGTGACAAAAGTACTTTAGAATCATTAATAGAAAAGAAAGATATCTAATATAAGGGGGAAATGATATACATATATTATATAACAACAGACACAGCGCGTCAGGTTTTGGAAAGTGGAGAGAAAATAACCACACAAAACTTTTTATTTATTTATAGAGATAGATTGACTATCGCTTCACTTTAGTCGTTCAAGTTTGAGCCACTTGCACTTGACACAAACTAATTTAGAATTGAATATAATATATCGCACTCTGCGCGGCGATTAGCGTTTATATTGTGAGAATAATGAGCGTACAATAATAAAATAAATTAAAAAAAAAACAATAAAAACAGAAGGTTATTCAAAGAATCTTGACAGTTATATGATAAAAAAAACTATTAAACGATAATATTAGTAATTAAAAAGATACCACGGATTATATTGAGAAATTCATTTTTAAATTTTTATTATGACTATGCTATAGTATCTTCTAGCTTTCCATGGTTGCCCTTAACTTTAACACTGAGAAGAGGCCAGTGACCATGAGTGGGACATATTTACGTAATATATTATTTAGCCGGAAAATATGTTCCGTCCGGTCTGGTTTGCCGTTCTATTAGCCTACAACTGTGGCAAATTCACACTTGAGAGAGGTCATTGTGCAATAATGAAATGCTGAGGCTAAATGATACATAAATATTATTATAGGTCTAGAACAGTTTTAAACATTCTGTTCTGATGGAAGATTTTGTATCGGAGCAAGTCTAAGCAAATATCTGGTGCTAAAATAATATGCTAAGATATATTATTTTCGGCGATATAATATATCTTAGCACGGAGCTCCGTGGCGCTAAGCCACTGCGCCACTGCGCCGTCATATATTTATGACGGCCACGTGGCGCAGTGGCTTAGCAATGATTTGCAACGCTGGGGGCCGCGGGTTCGAATCCCGCACGGAACAAGTATTTGTATGGCCTACAAATAATTGTTACGGGTCTGGATGTTTGTCCTTGTGCAATTTATGTTTGTAAACTGCCTCCACGATACAGGAGAAAATCGTTTTATACTAAAAAAAAGAAAAAAATAAGAAAATAATATACTAAGATATATTATATTACATAAATATTGACGCGGTAGAGGATAGGTTGGCTTGAACAAAGACCTTACGCAACAAATACCAGCATTAAATGTAAGTAATGCTGCAGTGTTACGTATTGTTAACGACATCAACCGGAGAACTATTTTACTAGTAACGTAATTTTTATAGGATAAGGTGACAAACTAGCACACAGTCCACCTGATGGTAAAAGGATGCTGTGGCCGATAGATACCATCTATCCTCGATTAATAATCTAGAACTAAGATGAAATGTCTCGTTACAATTAAATAACCGGCCTAGTGCGAATCGGATTCGCGCATGAAGGGTTCCGTACCATCGTAATACACGTTTCCAGTAGGAGAGCCTCTTTTAATTTTTAATTTATTTTAATTTTTATTATTTGTTGTTATTCTTATTATAGCTGCAACAGAAATACACATTCTGTGAAAATTTGTACTGTATACCTATTACGGACGGACAGCGGAGGCTTAGTAACAGGGTCCCGTTGGTTACCCTTTGGGTACAGAATCCTAAAAAGGGTCTCCGGTTCTGTACACTCACCATAAGAAACATAGTAAAACAAAAATTTTTAATGAGTAAGAATAATAAGTATAAATAATAATTAGTAATTTCAACATTTGTAATTACCATATACCAAGAAATAAACGATATTCTGTTCTATTCTAAAAAAATATACACAGTAGAAATAAGCTGCTATTTTACGCTGGTATTCTTTGAAAGCGTGGTTCTTTTCCTTGGTCAAGCCGACCTATTCGTGTTACAACTATAATACAGCTGCAGCGTGACTTTAACGCTTAAATATTCAATACAACCATTCTCAGAAATGACATCACATGTATTTTAATTCTTTAAAACGATTGATGAGCGCCTATGAGCCACAGTATCCACTTACCATCAGATGGACAATGTGCTCGTTTGTTACCTTTACATGCATTGATCCCAACACCCATTATTCATCAACCAAGCATGTTGATCATTAATTTATACGATAGTACTTTCCAATTATATTACGAAGGAGCTATAATTATATTAACAGCAATTGAGAAACTTCGACGTAATCCACTCAGAAATTCGGGATGAGATGTTATTCGAGGCGGTTTTGTGAAGTTGTCAATATCATTAATTAAGCCAAACATAAGCCAGTATCGCGACAATATTCCCAAGAGGATTGTTTTAAGCCAATCTCTTAAAGCACGTAAAACTTTCTACTATGAAAATATTAAAACTTGGAATAATGATGTTAAAAATTAATTAGCTAAGATCCGCGTAATAAAATAAAATGATGTGTCTAATCTTCTTTGAAAGGCACTCCCCGATCTCCCTCAATTGCGTGCACTATCCCCGTTACCACTAATCCCAGCACCACTATTCCTTGGATTAGAATTTGTACATTAACCACATGTTATTTAAAAGTTACGTAGTAATTACCGACAGCCCTACATTGATTTGGCGGCTAGTTATTGCAGTGTAAGGTAAAGAGGGTATGGCTGGCCGCCAATCGACACAGTAATGGAAGATGTGTTTATTCTTCTCGCCAAACGCCCTATAGGTTAGGTTACCTTAGGTTAAGAGTGAGGTTTCAGACCTCACTCTTAACCTAAGCGTTTAGCCACCGCAGAAGTTTTAGATGAAATTCCAGCACCACTTTTACAGAAAACAAGTTGTTCGATATCTGATGTGTTTGCTATTGAGGAATTTATAATAGCATGTCTGACATATGAGCTGACAATTAAACTGACATACAAACCGGCAACAAACTTCAAACAAAAGAAAGCCATCGCGCTGTAATCTGAAGGCTATGATGAAAAACGTCACGACTAAACGAAACGAAACAAAACAGTATGTAAGAGACAGTAAGAGAGTAATACTAATCTAGACAAGAAGAATATTTTTTTTATTATTATTGAAGATAGAGAGATGGTTACCTCATTTTTAATAGCTCTTCAGATAACCAAACTCAAAAAATTATCTCTTGAAAAAGTAAGAACCAATTTCAAATAACTACAAAGAATAAAATAATTTCACTTTCTGAAGTCCGTGCTAACATATAGTGTATACAAAAAATTAAAGTCTCGACGTCTTAAAGTGATTTTTTTTATATATAGTTCTTTAAAGTCGGTTTTTAATTTAAGATGTTAAATATTCTTAACCCTTTTGAGGAAACAACTCAATGTCATCTAAATAGTTTAATTATAAACTTACACGCCTAAGGGTGCAAAATAGGGGATAACGTTTTGGGCTATTTTGTGTGATGAGTTGTGGGGAATTTGGTCTCCAAATTAATATGGGACTAACTCTGAGGTATAAACTTTTTGATTTCACAAGTGACGACGATATCGCGTAACATAATAATAATATGTCCTCCAGACCGAATTTCGACACGGCGGCCAGCCTCAGGAGACTAGCCATCGGCGCAGGACAGGATTATAGTGCCCAAGTGTATGCGCAAGCACAGGTGCACTCTATTCCTCACTCTCATAGTCCGATGGGACGGTAAACCAACACGACGGAAAGAGATCGGACGCAGGACCAACGGCTTTACCTGCTTTCGAGGCACGGGGTGAGACAAAGCCAACTTCCTGACTCCGGGCAGCTACTGAGAATTTCTTGATGGAAAAACTCAATGATTTTTTTGGCCCGAACCGGGATTCGAACTGGGACCTCATGGTCAGCAGTCGCACTACTACAACCGCTAGACCAATGAGGCAGTCATACATAAGTCGTGTTTTTTATAGGAGAGGGGCAATCGAGCATGCGGCTCACCTGATGGTAAGTGACTACCGCCGCCCATGAATAACTGCAGCACCAGGGAATTGCAGATGCGTTGCCTGCCTTTAAAAGGAGTATGCTCTTTTCTTGAAGGTCCCAAGTCGTATCGATCCGTAAAATCGCCGGTGGTAATTGATTCCATTAGGAAGTTGTGCGAGGAAGAAAACATCTTCTAAATCGCACAGTGGTGGACCACCAATCATCCAGATGGTGTGGATGGTATCGGTAGTTCTGCCGCGACGAGCATTCGTGAAATTTTAGGCTAGGATTAATCCGAACAATTCCTCAGAGCACTCCCCGTGGTAAATGCGAAAGAAAATGCAAAGGATGCAACATCTCTTCGCAGCGCCAATGAATCGAGCCGATCGGAAAGGACTCGGTCATCGACGATTCGAGCCGCTCTGCGCTGGATGCGGTCAAGTAGAAGGAGCTGGCACTGGGAAGCCCCAGCCAGAGATGGGAACAGTATTCCATGAGGCCGAACCTGCGCCTTATAAAGTTGCAGACGTTGTGCCGGCATGAAATACTGCCCGCTCTGCTGAGCACGCCGCTTTTTAGAGGCCAATTTGGCCTTCTCTTCAAGTGACCACGATACTGCACGTCACTCGATATGTCGACGCCGAGGATTCTGATACTGGCTGAGGCAACAAGGAGTGCCTTGAAACTGAGGAGATACGACAAAGGGGTTCTTTAGCGGTAAACGCGCAAACTTGTGTCTTCTGAGGATTAAACTGGACTAGATTTAGTCGCCCCAATTCGAGACTTTATTCAGCAAAGACTAGACTTCAGACACAAGTTTGTTCCGGTACTCGGCGACGTTTTCCCGAGAAATATTGGCACGGCCGGTGTATAGAGCATCACCAGTGCTGTCTTCCGCATAGCAATGAATGTTACCGGTTTGCAACATATCATTGATATGCAGAAGAAAATAGTTGGTGATAGCACGCAGCCTTGTGGTATACCAGCGTTAATAGGCTTGTAGTCGGAGCATGCACCGTCTACAACAACCTTGATGCTCAGATCTGCAAGAAAGCTGGTGATCCAATTGACGATTCTCGGAAGCCCATAGGAAGGAGCTTCGAAAGAAGCGCTTTGTGCCAAACCCGATCGAAGACCTTCGCAATGTCCAAATTAACGGTCAATGCCGTCCCCTTGGACTCTACTGCCTCCGCTCATCTATGAGTCAGGTAGACCAGAAGATCACCAGCTGATCGACCCCGACGAAAACCGTATTGGCGGTCACTAATCAGCTGGTGATCCCCAAGGTACCGCATGAGCTGGCAGTTTATAATGGATTTCATTCTTTTAGAGAACAAGGAGGTGATGGCGATAGGCCTGTAGTTGAACGGGTCTGAGCGGTCGCCTTTTTTAGGGATCGGGTGGACAAAAGCTGTCTTCTATTATTTCGGGACTACGTGTACCATACACACTATGTGTAACATACATACCTAAAGACATACTCTGGATTGAGAACCACCTCCTTTTTTGAAGTCGGCTAAAAACTAGGCTAGATTTACTTACCTTACTTTTCAGACTAGATTAGATTGTTCCAACGAAAAGGTATACTTCGGTCTTCGTCAATGTCGATACTTTTACTGCAAATATAAGTTTGTAATTTCGATAAATATTTTTAGTTAAATTACTATAAATTAAGGATTTCTGAATTTACTTTACTAATGCTGTGAGACTTTGCTTTAAGCCAAATTCCGTGGTTCCTGGTCTAGGTTTTAATGAGTGATGTTGCAAGTTTAAAAATTTGTGACATAAAATTGTCGTATCATTCGAATGAGGTGACTTAAATTCTTGATTTCCTTTGACTTGAACGTCCAAAGGCCTATAGGCCATAATATTTGATATTAATTTAAATGATTCTGTTCGTTTCTGGTAAAAGATGTCTTGAAAGACGGATGGAAAAACTGACAAGTAAGTGATCCCATAAATGTTCCGTTTTTTTTTTTTCATTTGAAGCACGAAACCCTAAAAAGATGTTTTAATTACAATTTAATGTCACTTTCATATATCTGTATGTGTGTTACTTTGATATATCTGTAATTGATTGAAGTTACTGAGAATACCTGCTATAACATTAATTACACAAAGAAATTCTGCAAGTATTCTCCAGGGTAAATCTATGCGAAATTCCTCAAGTACAGCCGCATCACATAGATTGTTGTGTTGCGGAATGCGGCTTAGTTTCAAATGAATTCGAACTTGTGGAAAGTCGCCACGCCAGCTTGTGACGATAAAACTATGACATCGGGACGTCAAACATCTCAGACTCTCCGAACCATGAGTGCTGCAAAGCACACGTAACGTCGTAAATTAAAAGTTAAAATTAAACGCGATAAAATCTGTAAAATTAGTTCCGTTTCAAGTATGACAGCTTACATAGGGACCCTTTTTGTAGTGTACGAACAACTAAAATTAAATCTCTACCGGAACCGTTGTAATTTTATTTACAACTTCAAGTGGTAGATTACTGATGCTCGACGAGAAGTAAAATACATACACATTAACACTCACGCCTGTCACCCAGAGGGTCGGCAGAGACTACGGACTTCCATTTGGCACGATTCTGGCACACCTCTCTCGCCTCCTTCATCCATATATCTACGCATACACGCTCGTATGCGTAGATATATGGATGCAGATTAGAGTAACCTTAACCGACGAGCGTGTATGCGTAGAAGTAAAATATAAATTTATTTATTGATTGGAGTTATAGCCCGCGGTACACAAATTATATTGGGTGTGAAATAGAGTGTTAAAAAAGTAAAGTCGTTATGTTGCCCTCCGCGCAAATAATTCGCGCATCTTTTTATATAATAAGGGTGACAAACAAGCACACAGTCCACCTGATGGTAAGTGGATACTGTGGCTCATAGACATCTACTTAGATTTAACCTTGATTAAGAATCCAAATTTAGATGAGTTTTTTAGTTTTAAATTTAGACTGGAAGCAGAGTACAATATAATATGTTTATTTGTACAACATGCAGTCTGTTTGCTCTAACGTGATTTCTTGTAAACAACCTTTGCGTAGAAAAGTGATATTATTTAAATATTGAAGTAGAGCTGTACGAAAGAAAAATAATGAGTACGTTGGAAGTCAATGTATAAATACGATATGGAGACATTTATTATATATTAATGTTCAAATTAATAAGTGTGACAAGATATTTAAAAGTCGATAGAAATAAAACATGGTGGATGTCAACATTGAGCTATTATGTATTACGTACTAGAGCGACACTGCATTTAGTTACTCTGTCCCATTCAATTGCGGTGATGTCGTCGCATTTACTCAGTTACTCGCTAGGCTCTAGTGAGTTGACATTTATTTATTGATTGTCGTTAAATGCTGCATGTCTCGAGAAGCGGCCTGCACTTTTTGGCATGAGAATCCGTGATGTCCTAGCTTGTCAACGTCACTGCCACACGGACATTTATGAGGAACGCAGACCGGAACCCCAAGCCGTAGACAGTTTGCGATTCGGAGCGTGTCAGGCTCAAGAAATGTTCCTGTATTTGACGAAGGGTACGCGTGAAGCCAGTAGCTGGCCTTACTCGTACCCACGGCCAAAAGCCTAGCACGCGCCGAACCTGTACTACAGCTCAAAAGATTGTCATAAGTCAATTTGCAGTTTATGTCGTCCCAGCTCCTCTGTGAATTTGGAGAAACTGGAAAATTTTGACCTGGGCATGCAATTAAGAAAGCGTTTCTAGTTTTTATAATTAGGCTACATTTATGATGTTTAAATTAGCTCATTCTTTTATTTTATTTTTAGATTTCCGTCCAAGCATTTTTGACTCTCGCGTGCCCAGCATTTATGAACGACTCTTATTCTAATATAAATAAATATTTTTGTAAATTAAATGTTATATTAATAAGTTTTGTTAGACATGCATTTAGTATGTTTTTATATTTTACATATTTACCTTTTAAAATATTCAAAAAAATATAATTAAAATGTAATTGTGATGTACTATTATGTATATATATATATTAAATTACCACATATTATATGCAAAATAAATGACAAATTTTAAAATTGTACTCGATATAATTTACATAAATAACAACAACAAACAATAACAACAATCTATTATTACATACTGATCATTCTACCTACGTATAATCTATGATAAAAAGAATAAATATTAGTAAATAAGAATAATTAATTATTTCTCATTTGTACTTGCGATTGTTGTCAATTAATGAAACACCAGGTTCATTTTTGTGATTTGGATAAATGTTTATATTTGTTTCATAATATTTATTTCAAAAATTAAATACTAATAGAGTCAAAACCGACCAGTTTCGCCTCACGGCATCTCATGATTGTGAAACTGGTACAAGTAATTATCCAAATCACAAAAATAATTTTCACTAATCCCTAGTCAATTTTGTTATTTAGTACAATTAACTAACAAAACGGATGTATTTACCTGAGTTATGAATAAATAATAATAATAATAAGGCCGACCACTATTACATATAGGGCATTGCAAGCGACTGAACGTATAATTACGGAGCTCTGGGTCATCGATTCGAATCCCATACGAAACGATTCATTTTTCCTGTATTGAATTATTATTCCTTGTTTATTTTCATGGTATATTGTGGTATATTCCAACGTAGTAGAGCCATACTGCAGCTATATTAATTGTGTAGTTGTAGCACGAATGGGTCGACTCGACCGACCACGCTCTCACAGAATACCAGCGTTAAATAGCAGCTGCTGTGTTTCGTATGGTCAGTGTAGAGAACCGGAGACCCTTTTACTGGAAAAGAGGCATTCTATCTTATTCCTCACGGCTGACAACGCATTTTCATTTTGATTCGCAATCGAGGATAGATGTGGATGTCTATGGGCCATCAGCATCCACTTACCATCAGGTGGACTGAGTGCTCGCTTGTTACCCTTATCCTATTTAAAAAATAAGAAAAAGGGACCGGTCGAAAGTCCGGTTGGAAGTCATTCAATTAAATATTTAAAATAAATATTGTGAAATAAGTACAAGTGTTTACCCAAACCACAAAAATTAACTTACAGTGCACCTGTTGTAAGTGGCCACAGTAGAACATGCAGCTAATTTCGACATAGAAGACTAGATACGTTGTCATCTCCGAGGACCAAGAGGGAATGCTTTACAGCCTGTAATGATACTGGCTCTTTATTTGATACTCATCAGAGACCAGACCTGCTTGGTGACAGAAATAGTAATATTCCATATAATTTTTAAGAAGGCCGCATTTCCCCGACGAATGTTAACAATAAGCAATTTAGATTCGTAATCATTGTAAATATTATTTCAGTAAATGTAATAAATAACATCTGTAACTGCATTACTTTGATCCATTCACCTGAAATCCTTTACCGATTTTACGGAACGATCCTTTCGAGGCATACGTGTATCTTTTTCACGCCTGAGTTCCTAAAGCGGGAATATAACTCAAAAGGAGATGCAAATTTCGCATATAGGTGTACATCCTTACAGTATGTTGTATTTAAAATATTATTATAGGTCTGCAAACGTAGTAAAATAATCGTTCGTTTTATTTTCACAAGTAAACTTTATTTCCTATAACTTATTACTGAACATTAATGAACGTAATTATGCAAAATGAACCAAACGACTTTTGGGTCAAACACTTCCTCCCTAACACTCTACACATCTACAAATATCCTTCGGATTAAAGTCAACATGCTGACAGAAGGCTTCGATGTCGTTTGATAATCAATCACTACATAACGGCGCTAAATATTTACGTTAGTTGCGTCCATGTTTTCCACTTAATGTTACTTTTGAAATATTCAACTGAATCACATATTTTTCGTGCGTTACATTCAAAAGTCTCCCCATTACTACACACACACACACACACACACCTCAGACCAACAAATAAAGATTGAACACTACGTACCATAATATAAATGAACTAATGGTTGATCCTGGGAATGAGGTAGTCGCTTTCAAGCTGTTTTTAAATAAGTTTTGTAAGTAATGTACAAACTGGTTTCTTATCTTATCTTATCAGCCCATATCGTCCCACTGCTGGGCAAGGGCCTCCCAACATCTTTCCACCTTCGCGGTTCTGTGATTTGGAGGACCAATCTTTCATGACGGAGTCCAGTTCATCCCGCCATCGTTTTCTTGGTCTGCCTCGGGGTCGTCTGCCATTTATAGGATTCCACCAAGTTTTAATTCTGGCCCAAAGTTCTTCTGAAATACGGCAGACATGACCGGCCCAGTCCCATTTTAGTTTGGCGAATTTACGGAGATGTAAGTGATTTGGGTTCTGGGCGTAGAGTGGTATTTCTGATGCGTTCTGTTAGTCTGAGCTATATTGCTCAATGACACGCCCCGAGATCGGACCTCTGCTGTTTGGTGAGAGACCAGGTTTGGGCACCATATGTCAAGATGGGTAGGATGCACATGGTCATGAGTTTGCGTTTAAGGGATATTGGTGCGTCGCCTTCATTAGATGTTTTAGGCCCAATAATTCTTCCAGGCGTTTGAGCATTTCTCCCAGTTCGTTGGCCGAGGACACGAAGAGAATAATGGCATCAGCAAATCTAAGATTGCTTAACTTTCTTTAACTTTGATGCGATCTTGATGCCTTTCTCGAGCCAACTATCTGCCAGTTTCCGAAATACTTCTTCTAAGGTGGCAGTGAAGAGTTTCGGTGATAACGGGTCGCCCTGTTTAACTCCTTTTAGAATAGGGAAAGAAGGTCCTATGGTATTCAGTTTTATTGCGGCAGTACTGTTATTTTAATTATATTTAAGTAAATGTATGTAAGTGGGTACAATGTTTTGATTTTGTAAGGCATTGAAAATAGAGTTATGTGTCAAACAACCTGTATTATTTTTATAAACTTTTGCTGTGAAAACAATTCCCCTGGGTTTCTTGCAGGTACTACCCTAGATAGACTTTTTTCCGAACGAGTAGTAAAACAAAAAATTGTTTCAATAGGAATTTCTTGTAATCTATATTCAATAAAAATATTCTATTCTATTCTTTGTTCTACCAATTAGTTAAGCATTGTTTGGGATTGGTTTCGAAACACTTCCTATATTTTTGTTGTTTCTTCCATATTGTGGAAAAGTTTTACAAGCAAACATTTCTCGTGGACATACATAAAGACAAGCGTGGATTTAGTGTTATAAGTTTGAATGGGGTCAGAGACTGAAATTTGTCGCTAGTGAAAATCTAAATCGTAAAGTGGTAGTTTAACCATATGCACTACCCCAGAAATGGAACCCAGCTGGATCGATGTTTCGCTTATTATTTCGGTCATACTTTTACGTCAGCATGAATTTACTTAAGACAATAAGTATAATGTGTACACAATTATTCTGATGAGTTATTTCTACGTACTCATTTACTAGTATTGTATCGAATTAAATAAATAAATAGTCTGCGGATACGAACTTACTTTTTATTTCCAAAGTCCGTACTTTCAATCAGTAAGCCACTATGTTTTTCTTTTATAGAATGATGGTTACAAACAAGTACACAGTCCACCTGATGGTAAGTGAATTCTGTGACCCATAGATATCTATATCAGTTAATAATCAAAATGCAGATACGTTGTCACCCTGAGGACTAAGATGGAATGCCTTGTTTCCAGTAAAAGGGTCTCCGGTTCTCTATACTCTCCATACGAAATACAGCAGCATTTAGCTGCATTTTGACGCTAGTAATCTGTGAGCGTGGTCCTACCCGGTCTAGTCGACTCATTCGTGCTACAACCATAATATAGCTGCAGCGTGACACTACCACGTGTATATATTTTTGTCCCTTATCATTTAAGTTTGTTCCATAGGTATCGCGAAATCGAACAAAATAAATTAAGATATCTAATAGAATCAGGCTTTACTTTGCGGAAATAATAAGCTAAGATAAAAATAAAATGTCTACCTATGCTACCATAGTTTTAAGAGCACCTCCTCTCTTAATTACGTGCACGATCACCGTCACTACTAATCCCTGCCGCACTAACCTAGAAAAAACAAACCACCGTCAATACTACGACACATGTTTCATCTTTAGACGAGGCATCATCCGGAGAAATAGATTCGAACAGGCAGCTGTTGTGCCTTTCCTAGTGTAGTGTGTTGGGAGTAGTGGTGAAGGAGATAGTGTATGCAATTGATGGACGGGAGGTGTTCTTCAAACTAGGTTAGACACATCATTTTAGTTTTTACTCGGATCTAAAGTTAATATTATTTTAAAATTGAATTTAATTTAATGTACAAGACTAATAATGGATTTTTTGTGATTTAGATTGACTCATAAATTTGTTTCACATATTTTTTAATATGTTTATTTCAAAAACGATCGGTTTTACCTCACGGTATATAACAAATACATGATGAGCCAATACAAATTACAAAAATGAAGATGGAACTTTACCAAATAATAACAATCACCAGTAAGTGTAAATAATAAAATGGAATTATCTCGACTTAAACAATAAGGATCAGTTGAGCAACGTTGTGATGTCTGTAACCATTCACACAAAAAGCCGGTAGGTAACGCACTGATACAAGCAAAAAAATACCAAAGAGCCAAATTAGTTTTACCCTTACATTCAAAGAAATCAACCAAATACGTCAGCTATTCCCTTTATGAAAGCGTTTCCGTCAAATAAGAAGGAGGAAGGAACATAAAGGATGGAAGCAACAATTTATCTTCAATGGAACGAACGCCGGAGTGGCATACGGATGTGTTTTCTACGTTGAATATCTTTTGACTTCGTATTTCTTAACCATTGAACATTTACGGTTATAAATTAAGGATATGGCTTAGCTTTTCGCATAACATCTGCTACGAAAGGTTTCTTAAGTACAAGTCAAGACTAAGAATAATATAATATGTACTGTTTTAACAATTTTTCTTCGTATTATACTTTTTATTATTAAAAAATAGTTTATTTAACATTAAAATGTACATTATTAATTACTATACTAAAAATACTAAAACTAAAAACTTAAGTTATAATAAAGTCCTACTTCCCGCGGTAGAGTGCCATGAATGCTGGCTGCATTTTTTAAATTATTATAAAGCAGTGCTTGTCCACAATCACCACAATTTCCTTGCTGAAAGGCTATATATATATATATATATATATATATATTTATATACGAGTATTTAACCTTTGAGAAAGAACCCGCCCTCTTGTCAACTGTGGCGAATAATTTATTTTGCTTGAACTACATCTGTTTTTCATTTTTTTAGTGTTAAGTTTCCAGAATATCTACAATGCTTATCTATTATCACTTAAAAAAAACTACTATCTTTAAGTTCAAAGCTATATACATCCAACCTCTAGGCAGGTCTCCTCTCATTTCTGAGAGAGTTATGAAATAACAAGTGCGTGTTGGCGGATTATTCTATTATTACGAGCGACTTATTTAGATTTAAGATAATCAAGGACCATTTATATTAATTCTCCAAGTTTTTCGGATAAAATGTAGCCTAAATCACTATTGGCATTGCTTTCTATCTTTTGTGTCATTCCGAAGATTAGGCCGGACTGAGCGACAGACAGACAGACAAAATGTTAAATAGAGTTATTCCTGTCTTAGTAGCATGCAAATAACCCATACAATCCCATAAAATCCTATAAAACCATAAAATCTCTTGAGCTTAATAAAAATCAGTCATTTCAATTTTAGAGACAGGCAGTTCAATTTTATTTATTTGTTTAGATAAGATTTTGCAACGAAATATGTTACACTAAAAAAGTTGGTTAGAAGAAAAAACAATAAGTTTTCGAGTGAAAAGTTGTGCTAGGTGACCGTTCACAAAACGTTCTAGAATTGCTTATTTCAGCTAATGTCGTGGGATCACAGTAGTATTTAGAGGCAGCTGGAAAGGGAAAAAAAATTGATCCGTAATCATCTATTAAAGACAACGCATTTTACATGATTCACCCATTTAATATATATAGCTAAACAGACGCATATATTCATAGTTATTTGTATGTACTAATTATATATGTATTTAAATATGTATATTTGTGTGTATATATTTGTATACATGTATGTATAGGTCATGTATGTAGTTTATTTATTAGTAAAATGTATATGTTGTAGTTAATTATCATTTTGTGTAGTATTATATTATTCTATATTGCCACACCTACGTCAAATTCTCACCACTCCATGGGTTGACTGGTAAAGAATTCCTCAAGGCATTAAGTCCACCCTTCGTATTTTTTTGTTTTAAGGAATGCAATAAGGAATACATAAATAAATAAAATAAATAAAGGGCTCGGACGCTCAGGCCGGTTCGTATCGAATCAAACGAGTAGTAGCGGGTGATATAAATCGTATATAGATACAATATATATACAACATGTAACAAAAACCCTGTGGTTCCCGTTAAGTGCGTTATCAGAATCAGTATTCAAACGTATTTAGATAACTTTTTTTCAGAAAACTCGAACATTAAAAAAATTAATTTAATTAAAAAAAAAATTAAAAAATTGTATGTTGTTTTATTACCTCTACATTGTCCGGGGAGTAAGAGAATTGTCAAGGACTCCGCTTTACCGGTGCTCGTGTCAGTTAAAGATAACAAAACAACATACAATTTGCAAAAAAAATTTTTTATAAAATTTTTTTTAATGGTCGATTTTTTGAAAAAAAAAATTTCTTTACGTTTGAATACTGATTCTGGTAACGCACTTAACGGAAACCACAGGGTTTTTGTTACATATTGTATATCGGTTCAATATTCAACATTTATTTATTTATTAGTAGAACTATTTTTTGCCATCAAATAGCAGTGCCAGCACTACGATGCACATATAGAGAGCCAGTATGTAATATATATGAAAAGTACAGGTTGTGAGGCATTCCATCCTATTCCTCAGAGATGTCAACGCATCGGTAGCCTTCTGTCACTTTTTTTAATTAATTTATTTTTCAAGAAATTTCATGGTATCGTTTTTACGTGCTAGAGCCACATTGCAGCCATGCTAGCTATACTTAGCTGCAGCGTGGATGGGTCGGCTTGACCAGGGTGAAACAAAAGACTAATGATGATGCGTTTCGTTTGGTGAGTCTAGAAAATATGGGAGAAATTTAGTAAGTGTAATGTCCTTGCTATTCAAGGAATACGGAAGGGTTTATTTAAACACACCGAAACCGTACACGTCCATTTGTTCACTAATTCACTCAATACAGGGCAACAGTCAAAACCGTTATTATTATCTACCGACATAATATGCTACAGTAGGAACGAAGCACTGCATCTCAGAGGTCACAACGCACATTTTGATTCTTAACCGATGATAGATAAAGATGTTAATAGGCCATAGCATTTACTTACCATTAGGTGATCTATGTGCTCGTTTATCACCTTTATTATATACCGGACACCTGCGCTGGATTCGTCTGGATAGAATCTATAAATGTGGCGTCATTTAGATTTAAGATAATCAACCAATATTTTGTTTTTTCAAAAAAAATATCTTCAAGTTTTTCGGATAAAATATAGTCTAGATCCCCCCTGGCATTAATTTCTATTTGTTCGTAAAGTATAATCTTAATCGGTTTAGCCATTTTAAAGATTAACTCAGACAGACGGACAGACATTTTTTTAATGGTTATTTATGTCTTAATAGCATGCAAATAATGCCTGAGCTTGATCGAAGCCAGGTATTTCAATATTACAGACAGACACTTCAATTTTAAATTTAAATATCAAATATACGAGGTAGAGCCACGTTGCTGCTATGCGGCTCGACCGGGGAAGGAACAGAATCTCACAGGATACTAGCGTTAAATAGCAGCTCAGTGCTGCTGTGTTTCGTATGGTGAGTGTAGAGAACTGGAGACCCTTTTTACTGGAAACGAGGCATTCCATCTTAGTCCTCAGGGATGATGACGCATCTGCATTTTGATTCTTAATCGAAGATAAATGTAGATGTATATGGGCCACTGCTTCCACTTACCATCAGGTGGTATATGTGCTCGTTTGTCAATTTTATTCTTTAAAAAAATATTTATTGTATATATATAACCAGCCACCAATTTCACGCGGCCATAATTATTTTTGCCCACAAATTTAACAATGTTACCATAAATTGACGATTTGTTTGGTAATCAGTCAAAATGTCACGGAACATTCCGAAATGTTTGCCTGCGAGGCAGCTTTGCTGTCGTTTAATGTTACGATGTTAAACATGAATATTTAACTAAGGAAACCAATGGAATATTTAGAAATAATTAAGTCACGGAATAACTAGTTTTACGGATTTTGTCGCGCATATTAACTTATTATAAAATAAGTTAATATGCGCGACAAAGTCCGTATAAAGAAATAAAAAAAATTCGACCGAATTTAGTAAAATCTTTTGCAGAATTGAAACCCAGCGCGAGCGAAAATTTTAGATATTGAA
The DNA here is from genome assembly GCA_029286625.1 of Parnassius orleans. Lineage (NCBI taxonomy): Eukaryota > Metazoa > Arthropoda > Insecta > Lepidoptera > Papilionidae > Parnassius > Parnassius orleans. The sequence goes on from JAGSMP010000275.1 coordinate 686,397, forward strand.
ATTTAATAATTGAAAGATCGAAATAATTTTTAATGTTATATGGAAACAATTAATAAACAAAATGATAAATGACTGTATAAAGTGTTGACGTTTCGTTAATAATAAAAAATAATGAAACGTCGAATTCGACTCGAAACGTCGGGAATATAAATTCCTGACCTAGCGTAAGTATATTATTAAAATTATAAAAAACTGCGAACCAACCGCCAAGTGCGGCAACTATGACGAAAAGGCCTAAGTTCAGCAGTAGACTTTTGTAGGCTGTAATGGATGGATGACAAAAGAGATAACATTACTCATTAATACCCAATGTTGTATATGATCAAATAACAACAGAACAGTTAATAATAGATCACATAGCTTGCGGCATTTAGATTAACATGAGACGATTAATCTCCATCCAACCTAGTAAGTTTAATTGCTTCTTAATAACACTGTGTATTGCTGAAGAGTCTATCGGTTACTAAACGTTTTCGATTAGAGGTTGATTAAATTCGTTTGTTTTATTTGTGTAAAGACTCGCTTAACTTATTAGAGATTAACGTACAGTCCACCAGGTAAGTATCTACAAACAAAAATGGCAACAGATATGTTGTTACCCATGGAGACTCAGGTCAGATCGGAATACTGCAGTGCAGGTATTGTTGTTTGGCGACAGAAATAGTTGAGAGGGAGGTGTTTACCTAGAAGGACTACTAGATAGAAACAAATACTATAATTGAATAAAACTTAATTTTTTTTCTAGAAGTAAGATCTAGAAATTCCGAAAACGATATCATTGCGTTTAAGCAGAAAAATGAGTCAAAATGATTAAACTATGCACCTATGACAAAAAAGATAAAGTAATATTTTAGCCTTTAAACATCCCACTGCTGGGCATACGCCTTCTCTTATTTCTAAGAGAGTTATGGAGCACATAGTGCGCCGCCTTTCTCCAATACGTGTTGAAGGACTTCACATGTCTTCGAATTATTTTTATCACTTAGCGGTCAGCCACCGTAGAGTCTACTACACCTGAAGAAGCCTCGTGTACAGGCGAAACACGTGTCGTATTTTAGTTGGTGGTGTGTCTTTCCTAGTGTAGTGGTGGTGGAAGTAGTGGTGCTGGGATTGGTGGTGACGGGGGAGGGCGGGAGGTGCTCTTCACACTAGGTAAGACACATCATTTTATTTTATTGAGCGGATATTGTCAAAGTAAATTTTTCCAACCTTAATATAATGGATTTCCGCAAAGTAACGCCTGATTCTATTAATTAAAAAATACTTTAATTGAATAAAACTTAATTTTTTTTTCTAGAAGTAAGATCTAGAAATTCCGTAAACGATATCATTGCGTTTAAGCAGAAAAATGAGTCAAAATGATTAAACTATGCACCTATGACAAAAAAGATAAAGTAATATTTTAGCCTTTACAAGTCCCACTGCTGGGCATATGCCTTCTCTTATTTCTAAGAGAGTTATGGAGCACATAGTCCGCCGCCTTTCTCCAATACGTGTTGAAGGACTTCACATGTCTTCGAATTATTTTTATTTCTTTAGACATGCGGGTTTTCTCAGGATGTTTTCCTTCTTCGCAAAGCACGTAGTAAATAAACACATCAAATTACAATTAACAATTAATTGGTGCTGGCGTAAATCGAGCCCAGGTCGCTCGCACACACCGAGCGCTTTGCCTTACCACGGCTCGTAACATCTATGTATGTTACTCTTCAACAAAGTAAAATGTAACAGGCACCCCTTAATAATGCTTTACAATTTGTTATTGATCCTTGCTGAATACATTTTGCACAGTCCCCGAACAATTTGCCACGAGATTCCTGCTTTGTATTATTAATAGCGCTAATCCCTTGACGGTTATACTCTACTCTGTATTTTAAATATATTATATATCTTCAAAGTGATGGAGCCTTGCTGCAGTTATATTATGGTTGTAGCACGAATGGGTTGGTTAGACCGGGTATGGACCACGTTCTCAAAGAATACCAACGTAAAATAGCAGCTCAATACTACTGTGCTTCGTATGGTGAGTGCAGAAAAACGTGACCTTTTTTTATTGGAATCAAGGCATTCAATCTTAGTCCACGTGGGTGACAACGCATCTGCATTTTGATTCTTAATTGATAGATGTCTATGGGCCACAGAATTTACTTACCATCAGGTGGACTTGTCTATTACTATTCTATAAAAATACTCATCATGTACATCATTTATTCATTCATTTCAGTCTATCAAAAGTCCACTGCTGAACAGAGGCTTCCCCCCATATATTGTCTCTTAAAACTCCCCCGTTTAGCCACAGCAGTCACGCTTAGCAGTCGAGTTGGCAACCGCAGTTATTTATAATTTTCGGTTGTTTACAGGAAGATGCTGCTGCCCACCTCCTGTTCAGTTTCCCTCGGTCGCCTCTTACGACATCTGGAACGGTATGGGGTAGTGGATATTCTTACACTGCCACAACATGGTTACATATACCTTCATTCAATAATTTCCTATTAAAATTCCACTACTGAAAAAAAAGGCCTCTCCACAGATTAGATTATTTGCCATTATTGTTCCGCTTGGCTGGCTTAATAAGTTAGGTTGTTATCGGGAAAATTCTTCTACTAATCTCATGTTTCATTTCACTCGTTAATGCCTCGTTATTCTGGTAGTCAATTGGTGGCGATTTTTAATCATGAAAACCCAGGTTCGAATCCGGATCGGCCGAAAATCAATTGTAGGAGTTTTTCTATCAAGAAATTCCCAGTAGCAGCCAGGAGTGAAGAAGTTGGTGGAGTATCACCCCCTTGACTCGGAGAGTCTCTCTCCGACCGTGTCAGATTACCATCCCATCGGACTATGAGAGTGGGGAAATAGAGAGTGCACCTGTGTTTGCGCATACACTCGGGCACAATAATCTTGTCCTACGCAGATGACTAATCTGCCGTTGAGACAGACTGCACGTGATCGAAATTCGGTCTGGAGGACATTATTTGCCATTTCTGCTACGCTTGACTGGCGTTTTGATAACCACGTTGTTTAAAAATTAACATTGTTATTATGACTTTTGCCAATCTCATGCTTCATTTCCATCTGTCGTCTATTATGATAACTATATGATTTATTGAAACAAATTTTACTTTACTTTATTTGTTTCATTTCATGTGTATATACACATAAATGAAACTAATAAAATACGAAACTGCACGTCACTCGATATGTCGACGCCGAGGATTCCGATACTGGCTGAGGCAACAAGGGGAGTGCCTTGAAACTGAGGAGATACGACAAAGGGGTTCTTTTTAGCGGTAAACGCGCAAACTTGTGTCTTCTGAGGATTAAACTGGATTTGATTTAGTCGCCTCCAATCCGAGACATTGTTCAGCAAAGACTCGACTTCAGACACAAGTTTGTTCAGGTACTCGGTGACCTTTTCCCGAGAAATATTGGCACGGCCGGTGTTTAGAGTATCACCAGTGCTGTCATCCGCATATCAATGAATGTTAGCGGTTTGCAACATATCATTGATATGCAGAAGAAACATCGTTGGTGATAGCACGTAGCCTTGTTGAACACCAGCGTTAATAGGCTTGTAGTCGGAGCATGCACCGTCTACAAGAACCTTGATGCTCCGATCTACAAGAAAGCTGGTGATCCAATTGCACAATTTCTCGGGAAGCCCATAGGAAGGAAGCTTCGAAAGAAGCGTTTTGTGCCAAACCCGATCGAAGGCCTTCGCAATGTCCAAACTAACGGCCAATGCCTCCCCCTTGGACTCTACTGCCTGCGCCCATCTATGAGTCAGGTAGACTAGAAGATTACCAGCTGATCGACCCCGACGAAAGCCGTATTTGCGGTCCGGACAGAGATCAGGCCCGCAAATACCGGACAGAGACCAGGCGCAGCTTCAACGGTTTTACGTGTTTTCCGAAGCACGAGAGTGAAACACGGCCAACTTGCTGACCCGGGTTGCTATTTTTTTAGTTTTTAAATTTTACAGCAAATTTAGACGCGTCTTTTCCGGTACTCCTACTCCCGAACTCATGGAAGGCAGCTTTGGTGCACCCGATCCCTAAAAAAGGCGACCGCTCAGATCCGTCCAACTACAGGCCTATCGCTATCACCTCCTTGTTCTCCAAAGTAATGGAAACTGTTATCAACTGCCAGCTCATGCGGTACCTTGAGGATCGCCAGCTGATTAGTGACCGCCAGTACAGTTTCCGTCGAGGTCGCTCAGCTGGTGATCTTCTAGGTTACCTAACTCATAGATGGGCGGAGGCAGTGGAGTCAAGGAGGCGTTGGCCGTTAGTTTGACGTAGGAAGGCCTTCGATCGGGTTTGGCACAAAGCGCTTCTTTCGAAGCTCCTTCCTATGGGCTTCCGAGAAATGTGCAATTGGATCACTAGTTTTTGCAGATCGGAGCATCAAGGTCGTAGTAGACGGTGCATGCTCCGATTAAGCCCATTAATGCTGGTGTTCCACAGGCTGCGTGCTATCACCAACGTTGTTTCTTCTGCATATCAATGATATGTTGCAAACTGGTAACATTCATTGCTATGCAGACGACAGCACTGGTGATGCTTTATACACCGGCCGTGCCAATATTTCTCGGAAAACGTCACTGAGTACCGGAACAAACTTGTGTCTGAAGTCGAGACTTTGTTGAACAAAGTCTCAGACTGAGGGCGACTAAATCTAGTCCAGTTCAATCCCCAGAAGACACAAGTTTGCGCGTTTACCGCTAAAAATAACCCCTTTGTCGTATCTCCTCAATTCAGGCACTCCTTGTTGCCTCAGCCAGTATCGGAATCCTCGTTGTTGACATATCGAGTGATTTGCAGTTTCGTGGTCACTTGGAAGAGAAGGCCAAATTGGCCTCTAAAAAGCTTGGCGTGCTCAGCAGAGCGGGACAGTATTTCATGCCGGCACACCGCTTGCAACTTTACAAGGCGCAAGTTCGGCCCCACATGGAATACTGTTCCCATCTCTGGGCAGGGGCTCCTCAGTGCCAGCTCCTTCCACTTGACCGCATCCAGCGCAGAGCAGCTCGAATCGTCGACGACCGAGTTCTGTCCGATCGGCTTGACTCACTGGCACTGCGTAGAGATGTTGCATCTCTTTGCGTATTTTATCGCATGTACCACGGGGAGTGCTCTGAGGAATTGTTCGGACTAATTCCAGCCGCTCAATTTCACCATCGCACATCGCGACAGAACTCGAGATACCATCCATACCATCTGGATGATTGGCGGTCCACCACTGTGCGATTTAGAAGTTTTCTTCCTCACAACTTCCTTGTGGAATCGATTACCACCAGCGATTTTCCGGACCGATACGACTTGGGACCTTCAAGAAAAGAGCCTACTCCTTCTTAAAAGGCCGGCAACGCATCGGCAATTCCCCTGGTGTTGCGGTTGTTCATGGGCGGCGGTAATCACTTACCATCAGGTGAGCCGCATGCTCGTTTGCCCCCTCTCCTATAAAAAAAAAAAAAAGACTGGAAGCAGAAGTATAATATAATAATATGTTTATTTGTACAACATGCAGTCTGTTTGCTCTAACGTGATTTCTTGTAAACCACCTTTGCGTAGAAAAGTGATATTATTTAAATAACGAAGTAGAGCTGTACGAAAGAAAAAATAATGAGTACGTTGGAAGTCAAAGTATAAATACAATATATGGAGACATTTATAATATATTAATGTTCAAAGTAATAAGTTGTGAGTAACTATGTGATGTAAGTGTGGGAGTATTTGAAAGTCGATAGAAATAAAACATGGCGGATGAAAACATTGAGCTATTATGTATTACGTACTAGAGGCGACACTGCATTTAGTTACTCTGTTCCATTCAATTGTGTCGATATCGCCGCATTTTACTCAGTTTCTCGCTAGGCGCTAGTGAGTAGACACGTAATGTGCTGATTATGTAAAAAAATCTTGATAAAACATGCCATTGTGTGCATTTAGATATTGCACAAATAATTCAAGAAATGTTAGCAAATACCTAGGAATAACTTTTCATCCGTGAATAAGACACTTAATAAAAGAGTATTATGGATTAATAATCAAACAAATTATTTCTAAGACGCCATCTCGTGTCATGTAATATACATTATGAAAATAATTTGTTCAGACGCGACGTTTCTGTGGCTAAGTGTAGGACGATTATATAATGCACATTTTTTTAAACAAATAGAAGTATTTATAATTAGGCTAAATTTACGATGTTTAAATTAGCTCATTCTTTTATTTTATTTTAGATTTCCACGGCCAAGCATTTTTGACTCTCGCGTGCCCAGTATTTATTAACGACTCTTATTCTAATCTAAATAAATATATTTGTAAATTAAATGTTATATTAATAAGTTTTATTAAATATGCATTTAGTATGTTTTTATATTTTACATATTTACCTTTTAAAATGTTCAAGTAAAAATATAATTTAAATGTAATTGTGATATAATATTATGTTATATTATATTAAATTAGCACATATTATATGCAAAAGAAATGACAAATTTTAAAAATCGTACTCGATATAATTTACATAAAAAAATAAAGGTGATAAATAAAGAAATAAACCTAGAAGATCACCAGCCGAGCGACCGCGACTGAAACCGTACTGGCGGTCACTAATCAACTCATGATCCTCAAGGTACCGCATGAGCTGGCTGTTGATAATGGACTCCATTATTTTAGAGAACAAGGAGGTGATAGCGATAGGCCTATAGTTGGACGGATCAGAGTGGTTACCTTTTTTAGGGATCGGGTGTACGAAAGCTGTCTTCCATGATTTCGGGACTACGCCTAGGGAGTAGGAGTACCGGAAAAGACGCGTTAAAACCGGTGCCAACTCCGGAGCACACGTCTTTAGCACAATCGGAGGGACGCCATCAGGCCTACTCGACTTGTTGATGTCCAGGGAGAGGAGTGCTCTGCGCACCGAGCGTTGGGTAAACAGCACATCCTGCATGGAGCACTCACACCGCGGGATAGTCGGCGGTGTGTTCCCCCCGTCATCAAGAGTCGAGTTGGACGCAAAGAGAGAGCCCAGCAGATCGGCTTTGTCCTTTGAGGCATGGGCCAGTGAGTCATCCTCCCTGTACAGAGATGGGAGAGATGACTGACAGAAGTTTCCTTGGATAGCCTTGGCGAGAAACCAGAATGCACGTGTTCCCGAAAGAAGACAAACTAGTTTCTCGCCAATTCTGCCGATGTGCTCTGACTTTGCCTTGGCAATAACACTTTAGAAGGACCTGGAGGCGGAATTATACTTCTTTTTAAGAGCACTGGAAGTTGCATTCCGAGGCGTCGATGCGTGACAGGTGACAACTGTGTATTTTGTCTAAATATTTTAATAAAAATAACTATACATTTTAATTGTAAAATTTTAGTGTCCAAATGAATCGTTTATTGTTGACATAGATATAAATAGTATAACAGTGGTTTATATAATATCTGAAATCAACTACGAATATAAAAATATGTCAAGATGGTGACATATGCCAAATGTAACGAAACAATTCGCAATAAAGGATTTCTGAAATGATTTGATTAACTGATGAAGAGCTATCGTATCGCAAAGTCATCTATGCAAACAAGGCTATAGTTTATATAAAAACAAAAGTGACAAGCAGGCTCGGGTCTCTTAAACTCTTTTTTAAGCCAGCTTAATTTCCTGACTGCTCAGACCTGCATATAAGAGTTTGTCGGGATATTTTTCATATGTGCGCATGGGGATTTTGTTGTTGCTCCCACCATAGTGCCTGTTCAGTCTTTGAAAACTTCTAGTCCGCGTGTGATAATTTCAAGACACGGTTGCTAAGGCCGCCATCGTTTGTCCTAGCGATGACATGCGTCGCTAGATCTCTTCCACTGCAGCGTCCAATTGCGGGATCGTCCTGTGACGCACCTACGTAACGACGCATGCATCTTGTTTTCCAAAAAAGTAACCGTCATATTTTGACTTTGACTTTTTTATATTTTCAGTATAATATTTAAGTTATTTTTTTGTGTTTTTAAATTTGTTTGAAGTTATTCTTTTTTGTGATTGTATTTAATTGCTTTGAATGCAGTCCGTGACCCAATCATGTGATGGCAAGTCGAACGCGACCCATACAATGTACACAGTGCAACAAGTCATTAAAATCTTTAAAAGGCCTCAACATACACACTACAAAAACACAGGAAATGCATTAGCCAAAACAGTTCAACTTTAGACATCCACCCCATTATTCCGAGTGCACCTACTTTTGTAGCCAACGATCCAACTCCTTTCCACACATATCTCAGCCATTTGAAAAATAGTATACCGATAGTTAAAAGAATCCCTCGAGGAGCTCGAATAACCGTTGCTACACATTTGTCACAATTAATCCAGAAATGTTACATAAGCAATTGTACTCAAGACTGGCAGAACCTATTTTTATTTTCATACAGCACACTACATATAGTAAAAACTGATAAACCAAATTTATCCTTGACACAAAAGATTAAAAATAACTGTGCTATCAGCTCCTCACCTTCTCCCGCACCTCTAATCAAACATGATGCCCAAAAGCAACAAACTCATCGAAAACAAAATCTGTGACGGAGATCTCAAAGGTGCCGCTCGCATTTTGTTCTCCAACGACGTGCTATCACCAGATACCCCTGGCACCCTTCAGGCCTTACGGACAAAACATCCTCCAGCTCCAGTAAACCCATATTTTCTCGACCGACCAACAGCAGGGCAAGCATGCCTTCAAATTCAAAACAAAGATGTTACGGATGCCATTTTATCTTTTAAACCAGGTTCGGCTGCAGGTTTGGATGGAATCTCACCCCAACATTTGAAAGACTTTACATCGCAATCTGTGGGTGATGCAGGTGAGCAACTTGTAAATTCGATCACTAAATTAATCAACTATATGTATTCCGGTAATGTCAATCCAGAAATTGTTCCCATTCTTTTAGGCTCGAACCTCATTGACTTCACCAAACGGGACGGAGGGGTGAGACCAATTGCTGTTGGATCAACACTACGACGCCTGGCCTCCAAAATTGCTGTTCGACATATTTTACCAAAATTAAATTCGGAATTTGAACCCGTACAGTTAGGCTTCGGTGTAAAAGGAGGGTGTGAGGCAGCCGTCCATGCCCTACGCTTTTTCCTAACTTACGAACATCCTGAAGTGTTGCTCAATATTGATGTCAAAAATGCTTTCAATTCGGAAAATAGGGATACCCTGTTGACGGAAATAAAACAACATATATCGGAAATATACAATTATCTTGGTGATCCAATTGCACAATTTCTCGGGAAGCCCATAGGAAGGGAGCTTCGAAAGAAGCGCTTTGTGCCAAACCCGATCGAAGGCCTTCGCAATCTTCAAACTAACGGCCAATGCCTCCCCCTTGGACTCTACTGCTTCCGTCCATCTATGAGTCAGGTAGACCAGAAGATCACCAGCTGATCGATACCGACGAAAACCGTATTGGCGGTCACTAATCAGCTGGTGATCCTCAAGGTACCGCATGAGCTGGCAGTTTATAGTGGATTCCATTATTTTGGAGAACAAGGAGGTGATGTCGATAGGCCTGTAGTTGGACGGGTCTGAGCGGTCGTCTTTTTTAGGGATCGTGTGGACAAAAGCTGTCTTCCATGATTTTGGGACTACGTGTACCATACACACTATGTGTAACATACATACCTATAAACATACTCGGTTGAGAACCACCTCCTTTTGAAGTCGGCTAAACTAGGCTAGATTTACTTACCTTACTTTTCAGACTAGATTAGATTGTTCCAACGAAAAGGTATACTTCGGTCTTCGTCAATGTCGATACTTTTACTGCAGATATAATTTTTTAATTTCGATATATATTTTTAGTTATATTACTATAAATTAACGGATTTCTGAATTTCCTTTACTAATGCTGTGACACTTTGCTTTAAGCCAAATTCCGTGGTTCCTGGTATACGGAATGTACCGTCTAGGTTTTAATGAGTGATGTTGCAAGTTTAAAAATTTGTGACATAAAATTGTCGTATCATTCGAATGAGGTGACTTAAATTCTTGAATTCCCTTTGACTTGAACGTCCAAAGGCCTATAGGCCATAATATTTGTTATTAATTTAAATGATTCTGTTCGTTTCTTGTAAAAGGTGTCTTGAAAGACGTATGGAAAGACTGAAAAGTAAGTGATCCCATAAATGTTCCGTTTTTTTTTCATTTAAAGCACGGAACCCTAAAAATATGTTTTAATTACAATTTAATGTTACTTTCATATATCTGTAACTGTGTGTTACTTTGATATATCTGTAATTGATTGAAGTTACTGAGAATACCTGCTGTAACATTAATTACACACAAAGAAAATTCTGCAAGTATTCTCCCCACGGTAAATCTATGCGAAATTCCCCAAAGTACAGCCGCATCACATATATTGTTGTGTTGCGGAGTGCGGCTTAGTTTCATGAATTCGAACTTGTGGAAAGTCGCCACGCCAGCTTGTGACGATAAAACTGACTTTTAATAGAATACCTTAGTGATACAAGAACTGTGGTACATAATGATTACTTATATTAACGCGAATACTACACATTAAATAATACAAATTTTATGAATTTCATCGCATTTAATTTTAACTTTTTAATTCCTGAAGTTTCGGGTGCTTTGGAACATGGTCAAGAACTGAAGGTAGCTGGGCTAACTATGACATCGGGACGTCAAACATCTCAGACTCTCCGAACCATGGGTGCTGCAAAGCACCCGAAACGTCGTAAATTAAAAAGTTAAAATTTAACACGATAAAATCTGTAAAATTAGTTCCGTTTCAGAAGTATGACAGCTTACATAGGAGACCCTATTTATAGTGTACGAGCAACTAAAATGAAATCTCTACCGGAATCGTTGTAGTTTTTATTTACAACTTCAAGTGGTAGATTACCAATGCTCGGCGAGAAGTAAAATATAAATTTATTTATTGATTGGAGTTATAGCCCGCGGTACACAAATTATAATATGGGGTGTGAAATAGAGTGTTAACAAAAAGTAAAGTCGTTATCTTGCTCCTCCGCGCAAATAATTCGCGCATCTTTTTTTTATATAACAAGGGTGACAAACAAGCACACAGTCCACCTGATGGTAAGTGGATACTGTGCCTCATAGACATCTACTTACACCCCCCGCGCAAATACTAAAACGAAATGCCTCGTTTTCATTAAAAAGGTTCTGAGCTTCTTTACACTTACTTAATTTCTACTATCTTATACTGAACGCGTGTAAAGATGGCGATAAGGGTTGAATTTATTTAATTCTTAAAAGTGATTAGTGAAAAAATTGCTTAAAATTTAAATTGTTAAAAATATAAGTTATTTTTTTTATTCAAACACAAAGATATGAAGTTGATTCTACATAAACCAATAAAATCACCGTATTCCAAAAAAAATCATTGGTTATCTCGTTAACAATTAAAATATCAAACAACACAAAATTATGAATATATGTATACTTAATATTTCAAAATGGTCTCACAGTTTCTTAGGCAGTAAGGATTTCAACCACGGCGGCAAGTCTCAACGAAGACTGGCCATCTACACAAGATAGGATTATAGTGCCCAAGTGTATGCGCAAGTACAGGTGCACTCTCTATTCCCTTAATCTCATAGTCTGATAGGACTAGACTAGGTAATTCGACACGACCGGACAGAGATCAGGCGCAGGTTCAACGGTTTTACGTGCTTTCCGAGGCCCGGGTTGCTATTTTTTAGTTTTTAAATTTTACAGCAAATTTAGACTGGAAGCAGAAGTACAATATAATATGTTTATTTGTACAACATGCAGTCTGTTTGCTCTAACGTGGTTTCTTGTAAACAACCTTTGCGTAGAAAAGTGATATTATTTAAATAATGAAGTAGAGCTGTACGAAAGAAAAAATAATGAGTACGTTGGAAGTCAAAGTATAAATACGATATATGGAGACATTTATAATATATTAGTGTTCAAAGTAATAAGTTGTGAGTAACTATGTGATGTAAGTGTGGGAGTATTTGAAAGTCGATAGAAATAAAACATGGCGGATGAAAACATTGAGCTATTATGTATTACGTACTAGAGGCGACTGCATTTAGTTACTCTGTCCCATTCAATTGCGGCGATGTCGCTACATTTTACTCAGTTACTCGCTAGGCGCTAGTGAGTTGACACGTAATGTTCTGATTATGTAAAAAAATCTTGATAAAATATGCCATGGTGTGTTTTTAGATATTGCACAAATAATTCAAGAAATGTTAGCAAATACCAAGGAATAACTTTTCATTCAATGAACAATTAATAAAGAGTATTATGGATTAATAATAAAAAAAATATTTCTAAGACGCCATCTCGTGTCATGTAATATACATTATGAAAATAATTTGTTCAGACGCGACGTTTCTGTGGCTAAGTGTAGGACGATTATATAATGCACATTTTTTTTAAACAAATAGAAGTATTTATAATTAGGCTAAATTTATGATGTTTAAATTAACTCATTCTTTTATTTTATTTTTAGATTTCCACGTCCAAGCATTTTTGACTCTTGCGTGCCCAGCATTTATGAACGACACATTTATAATCTAAATAAATATATTTGTAAATTAAATGTTATATTAATAAGTTTTGTTAAACATGCATTTAGTATGTTTTATATTTTACATATTTACCTTTTAAAATATTCAAATAAAAATATAATTAAAATGTAATTGTGACATAATATTATGTAATATTATATTAAATTAGCACATAATATTATATGCAAAATAAATGACAAATTTTAAAAATTGTACTCGATATAATTTACATAAATAACAACAACAAACAATAAAAACAATCTATTATTACATACTGATCATTCTACCTACGTATAATCTATGATAACAAAAGAATAAATATTAGTAAATAAGAATAATTAATTATTTCTCATTCGTACTTGCGATTGTTGTCACTTAATGAAACACCAGGTTCATTTTTGTGATTTGGATAAATATTTATATTTGTTTCTCAATATTTATTTCAAATTATTAAATACTAATAGAGTCAAAACCGACCAGTTTCGCCTCACGGCATCTCATGATTGTGAAACTGGTACAAGTAATTATCCAAATCACAAAAATAATTTTTCACTAATCCTTAGTCAATTTTGTTAGTTAGTACACTTAACTAACAAAATGAATGTATTATACCTGAGTTATGAATAAATAATGATAATAATAATAAGGTCGACAACTATTACTTATAGGGGCATTGCAAGCGACTGAACGTATAATTACCGAGCTATGGGTCATCGATTCGAATCCCATACGAAACGATTCATTTTTCCTGTATTGAATTATTATTCCTTGTTTATTTTCATGTAATATTGTGGTATATTCCAACGTGGTAGAGTCATGCTGCAGCTATATTAATGTGTAGTTAGCACAAATGGGTCGGCTCGACCGACCACGCTCTCACAGAATACCAGCGTAAAATAGCAGCTGCTGTGTTTCGTATGGTCAGTGTAGAACCCTCGACCCTTTTAATGGAAAAGGCATTCCATCTTAGTCCTCACGGCTGATAACGCATTTTCATTTTGATTCGCAAACGAGTATAGATGTAACTGTCTATGGGCCATCAGCAACCACTTTCCATCAGGTGGACTGTGTGCTCGCTTGTTAACCTTATCCTATAAAAAAAATAAGAAAAAATGGCGGACTTAATGCTGTAAGAATTATCTGTTAGCTGTTGCGTGTGTTTGTTGTATGACCTACAAATAACTGTTTCGGATCCTAAATCCGTAAAATTACTTTAATATGTTACAATTCTAGAGCCATTGGAACTATGAAGAAAGTTCGAAGTTTAAAATTATGTAGTTAATGAAATATCATAAACAACTCAAAGTCAGGCGGTCCGAAAGGCTTCTGTTAATGGACGTGTGAACTGCCGTTAATGAATAATAGTTCAACAGCCAGGTGTCACAAACTGTGAATGATATTGGGCGATATATCCAGGAATTAACATACTTGGAATATTAAGAAGTTTAGACCTCTATTTTGTGTTTATAACTGTACATTAGTACTGATATTTAGTGTGAAGAAGTTTAAAATATATTTTTTTAATTAATATAAAGTGACAAACGAACTTCAGTGGCCTGATGATACCATGAGGCGGAACCGGTCAAAAGTCCGGTCAGAAGTCATTCAATTAAATATTTAAAATAAATATTGTGAACCAAGTACAAGTGTTTATGCAAATCACAAAAATTAACTTACAGTGCACCCGTTGTAAGTGGCCACAGTAGAACATGCAGCTAATTTCAAACATAGAAGACTAGATACGTTGTCACCTCCGAGGACCAATAGGGAATGCCTTACAGTCTGTAATGATACTGGCTCTTTATTTGATACTCATCAGACCTTAACTGATAAGACCAGACCTGTTTGGTGACAGAAATAATAATATTCCATATAATTTTTTAAGAAGGCCGCATTTCCCCGACGAATCTTAACGATAAGCAATTTAGATTCGTAATCATTGTAAATATTATTTCAGTAAATGTAATAAATAATATCTGTAACTGCATTACTTTGATCCATTCACCTGTGAAATCCTTTACCGATTTCACGGAACGATCCTTTCGAGGCATACGTGTATCTTTTTCACGCCTGAGTTCTCTAAAGCGGGAATATAACTCAAAAGGAGATGCAAATTTCGCACATATATGTACATCCTTACAGTATGTTGTATTTAAAATATTATTATAGGTCTGCAAACGTAGTAAAGTAATCGTTTGTTTTATTTTCACAAGTAAACTTTATTTCCCTATAACTTATTACTGAACATTAATGAACGTAATTATGCAAAATGAACCAAACGACTTTTGGGTCAAACACTTCCTAACTAACACTCTACATACGTCTACAAATATCCTTCGGATTAAAGTCAACATACTGACAGAAGACTTCGATGTGGTTTGATAATCAATCACTACATAACGGCGCTAAATATTTACCTACATTAAGCGTTGCGTCCATGTTTTTCCACTTAATGTTACTTTTTAAAATATTCAACTGAATCACATATTTTTCGTGCTTTACATTCAAATAAGTCTCCCCCACTACCACACACACATACACACACACACACACACACACACACACACACCTCAGACCAACAAATAAAGATTGAACACTCCGTACCATTACAAAGTTTAAATATTTTAGCAAAAAATGTAGGAAATTATTATTATAATATAAATTAACTAATGGTTGATCCTGAGAATAAGGTAGTCGCTTTCAAGCTGTTTTTTAAATAAGTTTTTAAGTAATGTGTACAATCTGGTTTCTTATCTTATCAGCCCATATCGTCCCACTGCTGGGCAAAGCCTCCCAACATCTTTTCACCTTTCGCGGTTCTGTGATTTGGAGGACCAGTCTTCCGTGAAGGTCCAGTTCATCCAGCCATCGTTTTCTTAGTCTGCCTCGGGGTCGTTTGCCATTTATAGGAGTCCTCAAAGTTCTTCTGACATACACAGACATGATGACAATCCCATTTTAGTTTGGCGGATTACGGGAGACGTAAGTGATTTGGGTTCTAGAGCGTAGAGTTGTATTTCTGATGCGGTCTGTTAGTCTGACTCCTAGCATGCTGCGCTCCATTGCTCGCTGACACACCCCGAGATCGGACCTCTGCTGTTTGGTGAGAGAGGTTTGGGCACCATATGTCAAGACAGGGAGGATGCACATGGCCATGAGTTTGCGTTTAAGGTATATTGGTGCGTCACCTTTCATTAGATGTTTTAAGGCCCGATAGTTCTTCCAGGCGTTTACTGTTCGTCGGGCGATCTCTTTTTTTGCCTCGTCTGGAAAGAGACTATTTGGTCCAAATAAACACACTCATGAAGATATTCAACCTCCACATCATCTATATGTATTCTGTGCTTGACATGGTTTGTCATTAACTTGGTCTTTTCCATATTCATCAGGTCCAACCTCCAGGATAGCTGTTCGTAGCTCGTTGAGCATTTCTCACAGTTCGTTGGCCGAGGATACGAGAGAATAATGTCATCAGCAAATCTAAGATTGCTTAACATCTTTGATCCAATCTTGATGCCTTTCTCGAGCCAACTATCAACTTCTTCTAAGGTGGCAATGAAGAGTTTCGGCGATAACGGGTCGCCCTGTTTAACTCCTTTTAGAATAGGGAAAGAAGGTCCTGTGGTATTCAATTTTATTGCGGCGGTACTGTTATTTCAAATATTTTTAAGTAAATGTATGTAAGTGGGTACAATGTTTTACATATAACATACACATAACTCTATTTTCAATGCCTTACAAAATAAGGCATTGAAAATAGAGTTATGTGGCAAACAACCTGTATTATTTTTTATAAACTTTTGCTGTGAAAAACAATTCCCCCTGGGTTTCTTGCAGGTACTACCCTAGATAGACTTTTTTTCCGAACGAGTAGTAAAAGCAAAAAAATTGTTTCAATAGGAATTTCTTGTAATCTATATTCCACAAAAAATATTCTATTCTATTCTTTGTTCTACTAATTAGTTAAGAATTGTTTGGGATTGGTTTCGCAAACACTTCCTATATTTTTTGTTGATTTGTTATCATTTCTTCCATATTGTGGAAAAGTTTTACAAGCAAACATTTCTCGTGGACATACATAAAGACAAGCGTGGATTTAGTGTTAAAGTTTGAATGGGGTCAGAGACTGAATTTGTCGCCAGTGAAAATCTAAATCGTAAAGTGGTAGTATAACTATATGCACTACCCCAGAAATGGAACCCAGCTAGATCGAATTTTCGCTTATTATTTCGGTTATAATTTTACGTCAGCATGAATTTACTTAATAAGTATAATGTGTACATAATTATTCTCATGAGTTATTTCTACGTACTCGTTTACTATTGTTGCATCGAATTAAATAAATAAATAGTCTGCGGATTCGAACTTACTTTTTATTTCCACAGTCCGTACTTTCAACCATTAAGCTACTATGTTTTTTCTTTTAAAAAATAAGTGTTACAAACAAGCACACAGTCCACCTGATGGTAAGTGAATTCTGTGATCCATAGATATCTATATCAGTTAAGAATCAAAATGCAGATACGTTGTCACCCCTGAGGACTAAGATGGAATGCCTTGTTTCCAGTAAAAAGGGTCTCCGGTTCTCTATGCTCTCCATACGAAATACAGCAGCATTTAGCTGCTTTTTCACGATAGTATTCTGTGAGAGCGTGGTCCTACCCCGGTCGAGTCGACTCATTCGTCCTACAACCATAATATAGCTGCAGGCGACACTACACGTGTATATATTTTTGTCCTTATCAGTTAATTTTGTTCCATAGGTATCGTGAAATCGAACAAAATAAATTAAGATATCTAATATAATCAGGCTTTACTTTGCGGAAATAATAGGCTAAGATAAAAAATAAAATGCTATGCCTACCATAGTTTTAAGAGCACCCTCCTCTCTTAATTAAGTGCACGATCACCGTCACTACTAATCCCTGCCGCACTAACCTAGAAAAAACAAACCACCGTCAATACTACGACACATGTTTCAGCTTTAAACGAGGCATCATCCGGAGAAATAGACTCGAACAGGCAGCGGTTGTGCCTTTCCTAGTGTAGTGTATTGGGAGTAGTGGTGAAGGAGATAGTGTATGCAATTGATGGACGGGAGGTGTTCTTCAAACTAGGTTAGACACATCATTTTAGTTTTTACTCGGATCTAAAATTAATATTATTTTAAAATTGAATTTAATTTAATGTACAAGACTAATAATGGATTTTTTGTGATTTAGATTGACTCATAAATTTGTTTCACATATTTTTTTAATATGTTTATTTCAAAACGATCGGTTTTACCTCACGGTATATAACAAATACATGATGAGCCAATACAAATTACAAAATGAAGATGGAACTTTACCAAATAATAACAATCACCAGTAAGTGTAAATAATAAAATGGAATTATCTCGACTTAAACAATAAGGATCAGTTAAGCAACGTTGTGATGTCTGTAACCATTCACACAAAAGCCGGTAGGTAACGCACTGATACAAGCAAAAAATACCAAAGAGCCAAATTAGTTTTACCCTTACATTCAAAGAAATCAACCAAATACGTCAGCTATTCCCTTTATGAAAGCGTTTCCGCCAAATAAGAAGGAGGAAGGAACATAAAGGATGGAAGCAACAATTTATCTTCAATGGAACGAACGCCGGAGTGGCATACGGATGTGTTTTCTACGTTGAATATCTTTTGACTTCGTATTTCTTAACCATTGAACATTTACGGTTATAAATTAAGGATATTGCTTAGCTATTCGCATAACATCTGCTACGAAAGGTTTCTTAAGTACAAGTCAAGACTAAAATAATATAATGTGTACTGTTTTAACAATTTTTCTTCGTATAATACTTTTTATTATTAAAAAATAGTTTATTTAACATTAAAATGTACATTATTAATTACTATACTAAAAATACTAAAACTAAAAACTTAAGTTATAATACAGTCCTACTTCCCGCGGTATAGTGCCATACATGCTGGCTGCATTTTTTTAATTATTATAAACCAGTGCTTGTCCACAATCACCACAATTTCCTCGCTGAAAGGCTGTATATATATATTTATATATGAGTATTTAACCTTTGAGAAAGAACCCGCCCTCTTGTCAACTGTGGCGTATAATTTATTTTTCTTGAACTAGGTACATCTGTTTTTTATTTTTTTAGTGTTAAGTTTCCAGAAAATCTACAATGCATATCTATTATCACTTAAAAAAATACTACTATCTTTAAGTTCAAATCTATATACATCCAAACACTAGACAGGCCTCCTCTAATTTCTGAGAGAGTTATGAAATAACAAGTGCGTGTTGGCGGATTATTCTATTATTACGAGCGACTTATTTAGATTTAAGATAATCAAATACCAATTATATTAATTCTCCAAGTTTTTCGGATAAAATGTAGCCTAAATCACTATTGGCATTGCTTTCTATCTTTTGTGTCATTTCGAAGATTAGGCCGGACTGAGCGACAGACAGACAGACAAAATGTTAAATAGAGTTATTCCTGTCTTAGTAGCATGCAAATAACTCATACAATCCCATAAAATCCCATAAAAACCCATAAAATCTCTTGAGATTAATAAAAGTCAGTCATTTCAATTTTAGATACAGGCACTTTAATTCTATTTATATGTTTAGATAAGATTTTGCAACGAAATATGTTACACTCTAAAAAGGTTGATTAGAAGAAAAAACAATAAGTTTTCGAGTGAAAAGTTGTGCTAGGTGACCGTTCACAACCCCCCCGAACGGGTTCTCGCCTAGTCGTGGCGGGGGGGCTTAGTAGCCGTGGCTTGGTCACCCGCGGTGAACAAAGAGGAACCCCTTGGCTGGCCCGTGGTGTAGGGCCGGCCTGAGGTACCACTCCGAGTGGGCTTGGCGAGCCCACTTCGGATGTGTGTCGGTGGGCTGCCGCAAGAGGGGTGCCCTCTCCCCCTACCGCTGCAGCCGAGGTGGAGTCGCGGGGGAAGAGGAGTGCTGGTATGGCGATGCGCCACTCGCCCTATCCTCCGCGACTCTGACGGGACCGCACCGTTGATGCGGTGGTGGTGGGGCCGCGGGGGGAGAGGAGTGTCGGTATTGCGAGGCGCCGCTCTCCCTACCCTCCGCGGTCGAATCTTGGTTGGCGGCGGAGCCAAAAACCAGATCCGATGCTGGGGTCGGGAAAGCGGGTGCTACCGAGCGCTTGATTTTCCTGGCCCCATGGCCTCCGCGTATCGGACTCGGGGGGGCCCGTTACGCAGATAGAGTTGGAGGCCGTGGAGGAAGGCGTGTCTTGTGTTCCTGATGCGCCTTGCCTGAGAAGGAGAATGGGGAGGAGAAGTCCGCGGATGTGTGCGAAAGCGTTCCCGTGGCCCTGCCATTATGCGGCGAAGGTGGAACACCATGGGGTTTTAGTCGGTGCGAGTCCGACATAACCCGTCCTTGCCCCCGCGAGGCGGGTATGCGTAGGTATTTCCACATGTAAAACAAAAAAGGTGACCGTTCACAAAACGTTCTAGAATTGCTTGTTTCAGCTAATGTCGTGGGATCACAGTAGTATTTAGAGGCAGCTGGAAAGGCTCGAACGCTCAGGTCGGTTCGTGTCGAATCAAACTAGTAGTAGCGGGCGATATAAATCGTATATAGATACAATATCTATATATTGGTTCAATATCCAACATTTATTTATTTATATAAAACTAGTTAATTATCTTATTATATAAGTTAATATACGCGATAAAATCCGTAAAACTAGTTTTATTTAAATGTGTAGTGTTCGCGTAAATATAAGAAATTATTATTTATTTATTAATTTATTAGTAGAACTATTTTTTTGCCATCAAATAGCAGTGCCAGCACTACGATGCACATACGTCCTGAATTACGATATGAAGGGTATAGAGAGCCAGTATATTACAGGTTGTGAGGCGTTCCATCTTATTTCCTAGAGATGTCAACGCATCGGTAGCCTTCCACAGTTGGTTGCAGATGTCCATGGACAGCAATAGCCCTTACAATCTGGGAGGTTTTGATTTCATTTGTCACTTTTATTAAATTAATTTATTTTTCAAGAAATTACATGGTATGGTTTTTACGTGCTAGAGCCACATTGCAGCCATGCTAGCTATACTTAGCTGCAGCGTGGCTGGGTCGGCTTGACCAGGGTGAAACAGAAGACTAATGATGATGCGTTTCGTTTGGTGAATGTAGAGAATATGGGAGACTTTTAGTAAGTGTAATGTCCTTGCTATTCAAGGAATACGGGAAGGGTTTATTTAAACACACCGAAACCGTACACGTCCATTTGTTCACTGATTCACTCAATACAGGGCAGCAGTCAAAACCGTTATTATTATCTACCGACATAATATGCTACAGTAGGAACGAAGCATTCCATCTCAGAGGTCACAACGCACATTTTGATTCTCAACCGATGACAGATGAAGATGTTAATAGGCCATAGCATTTACTTACCATTAGGTGAACTATGTGCTCGTTTGTCACCTTTATTATATACCAGCCACCTGCGCTGGATTCGTCTGAATAGAATCTATTAATTTATTAGATTTATTAGATTTAAGATAATCAACCAATATTTTATTTTTTCAAAAAAAAAATATCTTCAAGTTTTCGGATAAAATATAGTCTAATTCCCTCCTGGCATTGCTTTCTATTTGTCCGTAAAGTATAATCTCAATCGGTTTAGCCATTTTAAAGATTAACTCAGACAGGCGGACAGACATTTTTTAATTGGCTATTTATGTCTTAATAGCATGCAAATAACTGCATGAGCTTGATAGAAGCCAGGTATTTCAATATTAAAGACAGATACTTCTATTTTAAATTTAAATATCAAATTTACGTGGTAGAGTCACGTTGCTACTATATTATAGTACTAACACAAATGGGTCGGCTCGACCGGGAAGGAACAGACTCTCAGGAAACTAGCGTTAAATAGCAGCTCAGTGCTGCTGTGTTTCGTATGGTGAGTGTAGAGAACTGGAGACTTTTACTGGAAACGAGGCATTCCATCTTAGTCCTCAGGGATGATGACGCATCTGCATTTGATTCTTAATCGAGGATAAATGTAGATGTATATGGGCCACTTCTTCCACTTACCTTATTCTTTAAAAAAATATTTATTGTATAGATATAACCAGCCACCAATTTCACGCGGCCATTATTATTTTTGCCCACAAATTTAACAATGTTACCATAAATTGACGATTTGTTTGGTAATCAGTCAAAATGTCACGGAACATTCCGAAATGTTTGCCTGCGAGGCAGCTTTGCTGTCGTTTAATGTTACGATGTTAAACATGAATATTTAACTAAGGAAACCAATGGAATATTTAGAAATAATTAAGTCACGGAATGATTACTTATGTATACGCGAACACTATACACATTTCCATTTTCGTTTTTAGTTCTTTATACAAAATCCGTAAAAGAAATAAAAAAATTCGACCGAAGTTAATAAAATCTTTTGCGGAATCGAAACCCAGCGCGAGCGAAAATTTTAGATATTGAAATTAAATAATTGAAAGATCGAAATAATTTTTAGTGTTATATGGAAACAATTAATAAATAAAATGATAAATGACTGTATAAAGTGTTGACGTTTCGTTAATAATAAAAAATAATGAAACGTCGAATTCGACTCGAAACGTCGGGAATATAAATTCCCGACGTAGCGTAAGTATATTATTAAAATTATAAAACACTGCGAACCAACCCGCCCGCCAAGCCCGGCAACTATGACGAAAAGGTCTAAGTTCAGCAGTAGACTTTTGTAGGCTGTAATGGATGGATGACAAAAGAGATATACATTACTAATTAATATTCAATGTTGTATATGATCAAATAACAACAGAACAGTTAATAATAGATCACATTGCTTGCGGCATTTAGATTTACATGAGACGATTAATCTCCATCCAACCTAGTAAGTTTAATTGCTTCTTAATAACACTGTGAATTGCTGTAGAGTCTATCGGTTTCGATTTATTTACTAAACGTTTTCGATTAGAGGTCGATTAAATTTGTTTGTTTTATTTGTGTAAAAACTCGCTTAACTTATTAAAGATTGACGTACAGTCCACCAGGTTGTTACCCATGGAGAGTAGATCGGATAGAAATAGTTGAGTGATAGAAATAATTGTGAGCTTATCATTACTTCTAGGTCTTTAGATGTTTCAGCAAATACAACTATATCATCTGCGAATCTCAAATGGCGAAAGCAACTGGCAGCTAATTTCAACCCTCTGGTTTTCCAGTCCAGATTTTTTTTAACATGTGACAGAGAGTCACCCTGTCATACTCCTCTTTCAATTCTTATTTCTTCTTCTCTGGTTTCGAGCTTGACTCCACTGGTGGCGTTGTTGTATATGTACTTTAGGATATTTATATACCTTCTGTTAATATTCAGTAATGTTAGTGCATTCCAGATAGATTTGTGAATAATACTATCGAAAGCTTTACTATAGTCTATGACGACTATGTATAGAGGTCTCCTGAACTCTTTGTTTTTGAATTTGTTTCTATGTGATGTTAACTGTGGCCTCGCGTCTACTAGGGTTTCTAACAAGAATCAATATTTTTTTTTTGTATATCTTCATTTCGTTCCTATATCATTCATCCAATTACGATGAAATTTTGGTTTATTGTAACAGGCGCGCCCGCGAAGGCTACGAACAAAAAGAAATAATTTTTATTTATGTGTTTGTTTGTCTTCTATACTGTCCTATAGAATTTATCCGAATATGACGAAACTTTGGTGAGACGACGCACGCGCGCCTGAGAGAGTTTCTAATAAAAAAAGTTAATATTTGTGTTTACTCGTATGTCTTCTATTCGTTCTATTCAACCAATTACGATGAAAATTTGGTGAATAGTTGTGTTAAAATATATATCAAAATATCGATCTAGTTATTAAGCCAGTCACTCACATTCGCACGAATACGCAAACCCACAAGTATAGGACGATATTTGCAAATGATTATGCAAAGTTTTTGCTGCATTCGCGGTTTTCCAAGCTATGTCGGTTTTTTAACGGAAATCAAAGCGCGCGAACCTCGATCCTTAGCGTACTCTCCCCAACATTCGTGCGACCAGTTCGAAGGTAACGGACGATTCGCCATTTTCATAGTTCGTGATGTCTACTGTGTAGCGTACTTAAACTAACTTCATCATGGATTGGAACAACACCAAGGTGATGGAGTTCACTGAACTCCTGCAGAATGAATCGACCATGTGGGATACTCAAAAGAAATCCCATAAAAACAGAAAGGCCGTTAATGACGCCTGGGAAAGAATTCAAAATTTATTTTCTCTTCAATGTTCCATAGACGAATTAAAAAAGAAGAGAAATTCTAGAGAAGACTGAGACATTCGTAAACAAGTGTAGGAGGAAGCGCAAACGGGTTCGCAAATTGAGTATACGAACCCATTTACATATCTGCTAAGTTTGCGAATGAATATTTGACGAACCTTCAAATGCGTGCAAACATTCGTACAATGTATGAATGTTTGCGCGCATGTGAGTGACCGGGGTTAATCAATAAAAGCTAACGCCATCTGTTACCTTCTTGTGCAACTTGTATAACTGTTTAATCTGTGTCATTATTTTGAAATAAACATCAGTCCAAGCTGAAGCGTCGTGTGCATTTTATTAGGTTGCCTACGCACCTACGAGAGTTTTTGACAAAAATATTGTACCTACCCTGACAGACTCCTGGGCAGAAAAGGAGTCCTATCACCTACTAAAGTTCTAAGTAATTTAGTGTGGAGTAAACAATAATATACGCTCAAGGTGACAACTACAACGTCGTATTACATATATTCGACTTCACGGGGACGGAAAACTGGAGATAAAATTTCTCTAACGGTGGAATCCTTTTTTCATTTCAAATTAGTTATTTGCGAGGAAATAAAGTATATTTAATAAAAACGAATCATAAAACTCAGTTTACAATCAAAAGAAACATACAAAATATGCAGTCAAAGTGACAACCTCTTACTTTTTTAGTCAGTTAAATCTTGATTCTTATACATTGACCGATTTTATCGTGTTAATGTTAACTCTTGGGATTTGAATCTGGACTGCGCGCATACTGTCTGTCTTGTGATCTACCGATAATTTGCAATTTTAAGTGCTGAGTTACGATGTGATCGGTGGTGCAGTAAGTAAATCTCAGAGGCCTCTGAGTTGTACTTACTTTTTTATAGAATAAGAGTGACAAACGAACACACAGACCACCTGATGGCAAGTGGATTCAGTAACCCATAAAAATCTATCCTCGATTAAGAATAAAAAATGCAGATACAGTAAAAAGGCAGCTTGGCCAATCCCGTAGGATTTGAATCAAGGTTTCTCGCATACTTTGAAATTATAAGGCGAGCGCGCCATCCCTGATATAGCGTGGCTCTTAATTAACTTAGATTATGTTCTATTATAATATTTTCCGAGCGGAAACATTCTTTAAAACTTTTATGTTTTGAGCAGCTCGGGCAATATTTATACACAATTATAACATAACGGAAACATGCTTTTAGTGTTGAAAAACCAATTATGAAACAAACGAGAAGGAATTTCCATTTAACTATGCTGCTTTGAAAAAACCATTTTAGTTATTTACTTGAAAGAAAATATTATGAAAATTAATAGATTTTGCGGTCTTAGCGGAAGCCACCACGTAAAACACGTTTATAGAGTAGGACCACTGACACTGACACCACCACTGTCGTGGTGTGTATTTCCTAGTATAGTGGTGTTGTAAGTAGTGGTGCTGGAATAAGTGATGACTGGTGGTGCACGCAACTGAAGAATAGGTAGGAGCTCTTCAAACTAGGTAAGACACATCTTTTTTTTACTACGCGATTCTTAGCTAATTAATTTTTAAACATATCTAATAAAATATTAAATTTAGAAAATGTGAATAGTAATTATACTAATATAAAGCTCTATTAGTAACCGTTCAGTGGTGGTGTGAGCATATTCACTAGCCTATATTGCCCTGTGAATGTCGTAAGAGGCGACAGAGAGAAAAACAAACAGGAAAGGGATAGCAGCGTCTTCCTGTATTATATAACTGCGGTTGTAAACGAGCATGCCAAGCGTGGCAACTATGGCAAATATCCTCCTATAAGGCAATCTATGGCGGAGGCCTATGTTCACTAGTGGACTTTTAAGAGGCTGTAACGGTAACGGTAAAACTATATTCTGTCTTTATTGCAATTTAATAAAGCATTCTCATTGGTTATATTATTGATTCAGATTCAACAAGCAGAATGTTGCACTTTTCAATTTAGTTCAAGTTGCTTTGTACATGGTAGAGCCATGCTGCAGCTATATTATGGCTGCAGCACGAATGTATCGAATCCACGCTCTCACAGAATACCAGCGTAAAATAGCAGATTAATGCTGCTGTTTCTTATGGTGAGTGTAGAGAACCGGAGAACCTTTTTATTGGAAACAAGGCGTTCCATCTAAGTCCTCAGGGGTGACAACGCATCTGTATTTTGATTCTTGATCGTAATAGTATAATAAGAAATACTACTTAGATTTTTATTGTGTCGCGTTCGCCATTACCTACTTACTTAATATTGTAAAACTGTTGTCGAGGCAGCTTGTACAGCGTATAAGAACAGAGAGGTTACAGGATGAACTTGTGAAATAGAAGTTCAAATGTACACTGAGAGAAAATACAAGTGGATTGGATGAATTGTGTATGAATGATTTAGACTTGGAGACTGTGTAGTTTAATGTCAAAAAAGGTTTGGTGGATGCAGCTACCGAAGTATTTGGTGTAACTAAGAGAACGAATGAAAGGAAAAATAACAATTTATGGTGGGATGATGAGGTAAAGATGGAAATTGAAGCAAAGAAGAGAGCGTGGCTAGATTTACTATCAACCAAGGCTAGTTATTCTAGCGGTATGAATGATGATATTGAAAGAAAAAAGGCAGTCTTTAGACATCTAAATAAGAGAGTAAAAGAAGTAGTTGAATGGAAAAAGCAAGAAAGAACTGATAATATAAAAATGTTTTGGAAATTCGTAAGAACTGCCAGGGAACATTCAAAACAGTCTGGAATATACGAGACCAGAATGGTTGTATTCTGAATGACAAAGTTTCGAGTTTAAGGAGATGGAATGGAATACTTTGAAAGCGTGTTTATGAGTGATGAGACGTTTGAATTAAATGAAATAGAAATTCCGAAAGAAGAGGAAAGAGATAGAGAGATAGGTATAGATGAAATAATGAAAGCAATGAAAAGTATGAAAGCAGGTAAGGCAGCCGGATATGATAGAGTATCACTCGAAATGCTAAGGGCTGGAGAAGGAGTGGTGGTAGACCTGCTGTACACCTTGTTCAATTTGTGCTGGGAACTTAAGCGGGTACCGGGAGACTGGTGCAAAGCCGTGATAGCCCCAATATATACGGGAAAAGGATCGCAGCAGGACTGTAAAAACTACTGCGTTATCAGCCTTCTTAGCATTGTGGGAAAACTGTATGCTAAGGTGCTAATTGAAAGAGTTATGAAAGATACTGATGGAAAAATTTGGGATGTGCAAGCGGGATTTAGAAAGGGAATAGGATGTACGGATCAAGTCTTTTCCATGCGCGAGAAGTTTTTGGCCAAAAACCAAAAGGTTTTTTGTGCGTTCGTGGACTTGGAAAAGGCTTATGACAGAGTGGACAGGGATGTGTTATGGCAAACACTGAACTCATTTGGGTTGAGCACTGGATTGATACAAGCATTGAAGTCTCTGTCCAGTGCTTGTGTAAGGATCAACTGGGCCTACTCGGACAGGTTTGGCATCCATGAAGGTATCAGACAGGGCTGTGTGGCTTCCCCGTGGCTGTTCAAACTATTTATGGACAGTTGTTTGGAAAATTTGAAAGTTGAAGAATGCGCGTTAAGAATGGGTGAGTTAAACGTCAAATGCCTTTTGTACACCGATGAAAAAGTCATACTTGCGT
This sequence comes from Parnassius orleans, assembly GCA_029286625.1. Taxonomy (NCBI): domain Eukaryota; kingdom Metazoa; phylum Arthropoda; class Insecta; order Lepidoptera; family Papilionidae; genus Parnassius; species Parnassius orleans. The sequence continues at coordinate 713,937 of JAGSMP010000275.1, forward strand.
CCTCGGTGGCCGTGTTGCAAATGATGCTTACATTAATGAACAAGTCATTAAAAGAAAGGGGAATGAAAGTGAACGCAAGAAAGACGAAAGTTATGGTTTTTGAAAAAGAAGAAAGTAAAACGATATGTGAAATAAGAATAGAAGGGGAATTGGTCGAGCAAGTAGATGAGTTTGTGTATTTGGGATGTGTATTAAGCAGGGATGGTAGATATGATAAGGATATAGAACGACAAGTGAACGCAGGAAATACGAGTAAATGGGGCTCTAGACTTTATTGTGGAAAATCAGAATGTGTCCAAAAAGGCACGTATGGAAATTCACAATGCTGTGTTAGTCCCTACTTTAATGCATGGTAGTGAAATTTGGGTGTGGCAGAAGACGCACGTGAGTAGAATAAATGCTGTAGAAATGCGGTCATTAAGTAGTTTAGGGCTGAATCTAAATGACAGAGTGAGAAATTGTGTGATAAGAGAAGAGTGTGGTTTGCAAGATGATGTTGTGCTGGTCACAATTAAGAATTAAGATTAAGAAAGGAATGCTTCGGTGGTTTGGTCATGTAGAAAGAATGAATGAGGAAAGAGTGACAAAGCAAAATTTATGTGGCAGAGGTGAACGGCAGAGTCTGGAAGGGACGCCCTAGGTGAAAATTTATCGACTAAATTAGCGATATATTGAAAATGGGCCAAATTAAGAGTACCCTTAACCGATGAGCGTGTATGCGTAGGTATATGGATGTGGAGGAGGCGAGAGAGGTCTGTCAGGATCGTGCCAAATGGAGGTCCATAGTCTCTGCCTACCCTTCTGGGTGACAGGCGTGAGTGTTTTGTTCTCGAGGACGTTGGTAAATTGTAAAAGACAATACTCGTATATCACTGATCAAGCTTGTGAGGTTTTATTGACACATGCTAGTCGAGTATAAAGCTTTACATAATATATTAATTACTATTATAACATGTTGGTATCGAGATGTTCGAAGTGAAACTGGAGAACATCTGAATAATTAATATCATCTACTCGTAAAATCATTCATGCACTGCTTTGCTCGGCTTTAAAAGAATATAATTTTCTCACTGACAACCTAACCTATCTAGAAAAATTTGAAAATTAAAACTTATTAACTAAATACTTTCATGTCTTAATTGATGATAAAAGAGCTGCTCCTTTTCTATATCAAATACTAAGTATAGCCAATGGCAGAAGTCCATGTCGCACCGTGAACTATTGCGGGAGTGCTAAAAAAGAGGAAAAGCTTCCTTTAAAAAAATTAAACTTCTTAATTTATTAAGGCTAGTTATTTTATAAGTTTAAGTTGTTACCAAATGTAAATGTGGGGAGAAAATTTGTCGTGTGAGCTTTTGCTTTTTTATGTTACGACCAAGCTTACGTCTGTACATCATTATATACCTGCAACAAACTTCAAACAAGGAAGGCTACAGATGCGTTGTCGCCTCTGAGGACTAAGATGGAATGTCTCACAGCCCGTTATTACACTGCTGTTTATATCTGCCCCTTCAGACCGGAACACAGTAGTGCACGCTATTTAGAAATCGCAAAAATGTATAAGATAGTATGAGGTACTTACCCATAATAGCAGCCGAATGCTGCTGTGTTTTGTATGTTGAGTGTAGAGAACCGGATACCCCTTTTACTGGAAACGAGGTATTCCTTCTTAGTCTTAGTTAATTAGAGGAGAGGATAGATGTAGATGTCTTGGAGTCACTTACTATCAGATGAACTGTGTGCTCGTTTATCACCCTTATTCTATAAAGAACAATCTACATAGATTCCGAAAAGAACAGGGTCGACTTAACTGGGGTCTTTTTCGAAATGTCATGTCATGCCATGTCTTATATTGTTAGAACATACTCTGGAGAGATGAATGCTAAATGTTAACTATCAACAATGTACTACCGTAATACTGCGTCGGTTATGAAATCAAACAGATAAGCTGTGGAACAGTTGGGGCTTCGCCCGGGCTGACGTAACGCGATAACGTAGCTGTCATATTCAGTGAACCCAAAGCCTAATTCCAGTTTAGAATTGTTCATGCAAAAAGTTTTAAGTTTTTAAATGAATCCGTTATTTTCTCGATATTAAACTAAAATTGCAACCGCGTCGCGGTGTAAGTATATCCAGTACCCTATATATAGGTCGTAGGAGACGACAGAGGAACCAGGAGATGAGCAGAGTGTCTTTCTAATAACAACAATAAAATAAAACTATGGCCAACCCGCCTGCCAAGCGTGGTTACTAAGGCAAATATTCCCTTAAAATTCAATCTATGAAAGGCTATGTACAGTAATTGACTTTTGACAGACTGTAATAAAAAAATGCAAAATTAACTTACCAACTTGTTGAGGAAGACCGACATACAACTTGTTATGGGCTATAGTGACGATAACGATGATGTTCCAAAAGTTACAATCAGAATTAGAACAATCAACATGCCTCAAACCTGGAAGATGTTTCGGCGGGCCCGAAAACCGATAAAAATCGGTTCTCTACATTGCCTAAAATATTTTTTATGATTTTATTGATCTATTTATTAGGATTCGTGTTGATATCTTGACACATCACTCGTCCGTATGTCCAATTTTAATTTAAGTGTTTGTGTAATAATTACATTTCAGTAGATTCTCAGACGTTTAAAAATGTACTAAAATAATGCAACGTTCCACCCATGAGGGTGACCCAACCAACCAACCAATCACCAACTGAGGAGCTTTTTATTATTCCCAGAACATCGGTCTACTTTTTTTTCATCCATCCCATTCATCCATTAATAGCTCTTCACAATCACCTTCATTCACCTTCCCCCCACCTAACTGCTGAAATATCTTAAAATACGGCCCTTAATCCTTTAACTTGCTACTGTCTTTCTCTGTTCTCTTCTTCTGTCTTTCTTTTCTTACTATATTATCTAGTGGGGGAGCCACCCTACATTTTGCTTCCACTCGAGAACCATTCTTTTCATCCGTTGTCGGTTATTCGAGCTATATTTCCAGGCCATTGCCGCTTTGGCTCACTGATCCGTTGGTCTGTCATTTATTCAGGTTATGTTGGGGATGTATTCATCACGAATTCTATCACCTAGGGAAACTCCGTGACGTTCTTTCCTTTTAATCCTCTATAAATCCACTGCTAAATGTGAATATATTTGGACATTTCTCTCTTATTAATTTCAATTTTTTTTAACTTAATCATTTAAAGCAAGCCATCTTTGTAACCTTGTCATGACTATGACAAAACAAAATGAATTAATCTGTAAGTATAGTTTTTTTTTTCAATATGTAGTATTTGCATTAATATAAAAATATAATTTTCTAATTAAAGCAATACATGAGAAAAATGAAGTAATGAGACATTTTATATACATCCCACTACTGAACACAGACCTTCACCTTCTTTCATATCGGAAAGGGTTAAGGTTATAAAAGAAATACTTTCAGAAGTGAGAGGGGTAAAAGTCTTAAATGCAATGGAATTAAAGACGTTATTAGCTAAGATCCGCGTAATGAATTTTTAACATTTTAAATTTGATAGATTTTCGCAAAGTAACGCCTGATTCTAATTACTTATCAATTAAATTTTGTAAAATATTTTTTATTTATTTTAAACTAATACTTAAATTCTTTCTGATACATAAATAACTCTGAGAAATATTCAATTTGTCCTGGTGTCGTGTATGCTTTTGTAAATGATTGTTTTTTAGAAAGTAATTTAGATTTTGTATTACAAATAGTAACAAAAATGTAATAGTATCAAAACTTCCAAATAGTAATAAGGACAAAAGTGCATTCTTGTAAAAATCTGTGGGAAATAAAGCTTTATACGTGTGAAAAGGTGCATAAAGGTGCACTTATCCGATAAGAAAATGTTACTCGCGAAACATTCCACGCGAGTCGACACGGGAATTTCCAGGAAATCAGAGCATAGGAAAGAATCTTTACATAATATAAAATGGAAGTTTTCACATACTAACTTATTTTAAAGTTTAATGTAGTGCAGTCGATTGGAATTCCAAATTTAAATTAATATTATATTGCTCGTTTCGTTTTATCGTTTTTTTCTTCTTTGATATGGGTGTAATTGTGGCACGAATCATAAGTTTTTTAGGGTTTCATAGTTAAACAACAAGGAACCCATAAAGTATCGCCATGTCCGTAATAATAATAGATTATTATAATATGAAGGAATGTATAGATGAAAATAACCCTGGAATGAGGTGATCGCTACCGCCATTTCTAGTTTCTTTTGTGTTGTTAATTATTGTATAATTAATGATTGTAAATTATTTTTTTTAAAGGAAATGTCCTGCTAGGTTTCTTGCTGGTTCTTTCAGGACATAAGCATTTTCCGAATCGGTGGTAAATTAAAGATAAAAGTGGCTTTCAATGAGTAAAATTTTTACCTTTACCGTAACAGCCTATTAAAGTCCACTGCTGAACATGGCTCCCCAAAAGATTGCCTCATAGGGGCATATTTTCATAGTCGCCACGCTTAGCAAGCGGGTTGGTAACCACAGTTTTTATTTAATGTCGTTATTAGGAAGACGCTGCTGCTATCTCCTGATTTGTTTCCTCTGTCGCCTCTTACGACACCTACTATATTATTTATAATCTATATTGAATATTAAAATTTCGTTTCGGTTAGTGGATTTTCAACGCCGCCACTACATGGCCACTTCCTACTAAATGCATTACAACAAAATTGTTATTAATGACGAATTGACGATTGATTAAAAGTTAGTGAATATAAAACAAGCAATTATTAAAAAGGGCTCAACTTCAAATGTGTATGCTTAGTAACTAATCGCCTTATAAACAGCCGCTTTTGATAATTAAACTAAAGTGACAAACACACTTAAAATCTATCTGATGGTAAGTGGCTACTGAAGTCCATGGACATCTTTAGCCAAATTAAAACAAAGAAGGCTGAACATGAGGAGTAAGATGGAATGCGTAATGCCTGTAATCATACGGGCTAACTACACTCTTCAGACCAGAACACAACAGTGCAAGTACTGCTATTTGGCTGCAGAAGTAGGCAAGAGGGTGCAACCTACGGAGACAGACTTCTAGGCAGAAAAGAAGTAACCCACCCTGCCTTATTACGAAGGCCACCTACGCTGTAAAGGCACGAGGTTGATAATTAGAAGTTATTCTTACATTTACACGAATAGTTACAGCCTATATACGTCCCACTGCTGGGCACAGGCCTCTCATTTCTGAGAGGGTTTTAGGGCAAGGAAATGTCCGCCGCGCTGCCCCAATGCGTGTTGGCGAACTTCACATGTCTTCGAAATATTTTTTGATTTCTCAGACATGCAGGTTTCCTCACGATGTTTTCCTTCACCGCCGAGCACGTGGTAAATCAGCACTTAAAATTGGTATTAACAATTTCATTGGTGCCGGCGGATCGAACCTGCTGTTTCGCGTACTGTGGTTGCTCGCGTTCTGTTACGAACTAAAATTACGGGTTTATCGCGTTTATTTTAATATATTTTAATTATTTTATTACCGATGTTTCGGGTACTTTATAGCACCCATGGTCGCAGAGGTGATTGGGAGCATGATCAGGGGTAAAATTAGTTAAAATAAGTGCAATAAAATCCGTAAAATTAATTTTATTGAACTATAATAAGTTCTTTATTTCAAAAAGGTAGTACAACCAGATATTTGCTTAACACTTAATAAAGCTAATTTGGTACATATATTTGAAACATAGCATCTGCAGCCGAACTAGGAGACCTGTGCATCAGCTGTCAGCGCCACATCCCCACCGTTAATTTACATAAATATTAGGATGCAAGCAAAAGTTAATTAATACTGTTAAAATACTTGATAATTTTACTAGAATTTTTTTTTTAATACCTGATACCTTTTCTAAACAAATAATTTATATTATATGATCACGGTGTAGCTATATTATTATTGCAGCACAAATGGGTCGGCTCGATCGAGCAAAGTTCACGCTCTCACAAAAAACAGCAGCATAATGCAGGAGAATTTTATATAGTCACTGTAAAGAACCGAACCCTATATACTGGTAACGAGGTATTACGTATACCCAAGGGTTACAACGCATCTAAATTTTAACTGTTAATTGAGGAGAGATGGTAGGTGTCTATGACCCAAAACATCCACACACAATCACATGGACCGTGTGCTTGTATGTCACCTTTATTCCAAAAAAACTATGTTAGACTGTTTAGTTCCCAATAAATACTGTATACTTACTGTTTAGACTAATTGGAAATTACGAAAGAAATTAATATGAAATTTTCAATATCAAAGCCCTGAGATGAGCCAATCTTGTTTCATCTTAATATCTCTACAGATTCTGAACTTAAATGAATTTTAAAGTGCACTTTAATAAATTCGCAGACTCATCTTATTAACAAGATATTACTTTAATATGTAAAGCTCGTATTTAGGTAGAGCTACACGATATTATTTGCGTTCTCAGACGTCTTTTTTCTATTTTCTGTGATATTAGTGCTAACAGCTAGTGTGCTAGTTAAAACGCATCTAAAATTTATCTGGTATTGCAGTTATTCATAGTCAATGGTAATCACTTAAACAAGTAATCTCTTCTTTGAATAAGTAATTTAAAATTATATGTACGAAAAATACCTACATCACTTTTTTACGTATATTCTTACAACATCATCCAATTCTGAGCTATGTTAAAAATTTCAAGTCTCTAACTCATTGGGAAGTAAGTTTAAAATCAACTACTATATTTGGCCCGAACACACGAAAGTGAGTTCAAAATCGTGGTTAAAAATCACAATAAGCTTATTTTGTTTTCGTCTTCTATTCTATTAGGACTAGGCCAACTGATCGTCGTTTTACGTTAATTACATTTATAGTCGCGCGTTACTTAAACTTTTTGCTAAAAAACGGTTAATTGCTTAAGTTTTCCATTGGTTCGATCCTCTTATCTCAGCGAGATCGTAAAAAGAGATATAAACGCGTACTACAGCTGCTAAAGTAGAAAAACTAATTCGCTTTATCCTTAAGAAGTCTCGAGAGCCAAATTCAAGTTTAGGATATGACTCAAATCTCAAAGGAATGGTTGCGTTCAATTCTATTGTCTATACGAAATTTGTCGCGGTTAACCAAATCGTTTGAGGCAGTCTAACTTTACTGTGTGATCGTAAGAAAGTCCATTACCCTATCACGTTACATGGCTACGTAAGCGGCGAGTATGGAAATGTCACAATGATCTCAACATGGCTTCCGTTAGATGGCGGCATGATCATCCAGTTTAAGACAGCTATAAAATAGCCAGACAGACAATGGAGTAAGAAATCATTATAAATTTCTAAATGTTTCTATAATCCATAATAAAACCAATATTTAAACCAAGTGGCGGTGTAAGAATATCCACTACCCCATATCATACATTGTGTATCGTAAGAGACGACTGAGGGAAACAAATCAGGAGATTGGCAGCAGCGTCTTCCTAATAACGACTAAAATAAAAACTGGGTTGGTAACCCGTTTGCCAAGCATGACAACTAAGTCAAATATTTAAGACAATCTATGGGGCGGTCCATGTTCAGCAGTGGACTTTAATAGGCTGTAACGGTAATATAAATACCAAAATGGGTATTTAGTCCTTCACTTGCCACAGGAGGCTCAAGATCGCTCAGCGAGCTATGGAGAGGACTATGCTCGGAGCTTCTCTGCGTAATAGAATTTGTAATGACGATATCCGCAGTAAAACAACGTAACTGACATAACCCAACGGACGGTAAGCTGAAGTTGCTATAGACTATATAGCTGAAAGAACCGACTACTGATGAGAAAGAAATGTTTTAGAGTACCAACCTCGTGCCGGTAAGCGAAGTATCTTTTGTGTTCATTTCGTGTAGCTCCTCACTAGATGGAGTGAAGTCCTGGTTAGACATAAACGGAGTCAATGGCTGCAGGTGGCTCAGAACCATGTTTTGCGGCATTCCTTGGGGCTTATGTTCAGTAGTGGACTTGTGAAGGGCTGTAATAGTAAATTCTTTTTTTACTATTCTAAGTCAGCGCTTAGTTACTGTCCAATCTGATGGTAAGTGGTGTTGCAGCCGAAGATGGTGAAACGCACTGACGGAACAAAAACCGTTTCACTCTTGCCTTGAAGACACCCAGATTGGAGGAAAGACACATGCTGGCAACTTATTCCACTCCTTTGCTGTACGCATGAAGAAGTAGCGAACCGTTTGGTTCGAACGCGTGGTAAGTCGGCAACGAATAAAAATACAAATATATAACTTAAATAAAAAATAAAAAAAAACCCCGAAACAAAAAGAGCTGACGATCTTCAAACGGCTGAAAATATTTTCTGGAATCATATCTAGAAATAATCTCGACTAAGTGACCTTTCAAACAATAAAAAATGCGTGAGTGTCGTGGAACACTCGGTTGATACGAAGTTCCTTTCGTAGTATATTATTATTGATAAACGGATTATATTATTGATTAACAAATACAAATAAATGAATTACTAGCGTCTATTAAAATGAAGCGTCATTTAAAATATTAAAAAATAATATTTCTTACATGGCAACATAAGAACAAGTGCAAGGGTGATGGTTATTATTCTATCTCGCTTCCTTATAGCCGCCAAGGCCGTCTACGTCAGAAGGGGTCGTGATGGAAAAATCTTACACTTTTTCTCGCCTAGCCCCCATCCGCCAAATTTGTAATATATTCGTTTATATATCGCCATAATTCGTTTGGGTGCTCCGATGCCACAGACAGACACACAGATACACAGATATATGTACACGTTAAACATAATTTAACACCCCTCTGTTTGCGTTGGGGATTAAAAATAAATTAAGTCTTAGCAAAAATTTGAATTATCTTATTCAACTCGTTCAGTATCAATTGATGATTTTAAATATACAATATAACATTTCATGCACTGTTTGCTTGTGACACATGTTTCCCTTTGTCATAGTTGGAATGCGGGTCGACAGTTTGTGTACATGTAACGACTAAACTAATTTATGCTGAAGCAAATGCGGGAGTCTTCACAACTGCCGCATAAATTCATGTCTTATTATAAAAATTTCGTACATTTCCGCTGCTAGAAAAGACCCTCTCTTCAAGTAGGGATGTCAGGTGATAGCGGCGTAGGAGAACCTATCACGCCATTTCTACCCATGATGGTTGCCAATGGAAGGCGATATAACCATCGAGCTTACACTCGAAGACTTCTGGGCTACTACTACACGGGCACCACGGTACTCATACAATGCGCACTAAGTTACGATCAATTCAAGTCTTTGAGAAGTCTAGTTCTTTGTTCCGTAAACCGCGAACGTTGTTTTCAACAATCTGACACTGATTTTGTTTAATGTGACTAAGAAAACGCTGTTATTAACTATGTGCACACTTTGTCAACGTGATATGTAGTTTATTGGAGATAAGTATGTGCCTTTATTCGTATTTACCTAAAAAGAGTAAATAATAAACACGACACTATATTGAGTCATATTGTAATAAGTTATAAAATGACGTCTCTTTATTGAAACCTTTTTAACCTTAAAAATGTATGTCAGAAGATCTATCCAAGACTGCCGTAACTTTCATAGACTGTTAAATAGGGCGATAATACTAGTGCGACAATATTGAGAAGATACACCTTCTTTCAGTTTAAAACATTTCTACATAAAATAAACACAACACCGTTTTTTTAATGAATATGGTGACAAACGAACACACAGCCCACCTGATGGTAAGTGAATGCTGTGGTCCATGGACATCTACATTTATCCTCAATCAAGAATCAAAATGCAGATGCGTTTACACCCCTGAGAACTAAGATAGAATGCCTCGTTTTCAGTAAAAAGGGTCTCCGTTTCTCTACACTCACCATACGAAACACAGCAGCATTAAGCTGCTATTTTACGCTGGTACTCTGTTAGAGCGTTGCCCTACTCGAACGAGCCGACCCATTCGTACTACAACCATAATATAGCTGCAGCATGGCTCTACCACGCTATCAAAATAAATACATAGCAATAGCACAAGCAATAGCGAGCTACCGCGGTCAGAGTAACTTGCTGGTATTGCCTTATGTATGTTTTTAAATTATATGAAACTCATGACTAACGGTACATTTTGTCTATATAACCTCATTAATGTGTTTCAAATTGATGACCGACGGGCACAATTTATCTATAATTATAACACATTTTATGTAATTACGTCTTGGTTTAGAAACCACAAATATAGAGCTAAATTATATTGACAATTCTTTTGTTACAACATGAGTGTTCGAGGCGTGGAATTTAGGATTTTCCAAACTATTGTTTATTATTAACGAGTACTGGAACGTAGCATAGCGAGCAAACTATATAACGCTTTGACAACCGTTGAATACATTGAACGGATCAAGTCTAAATGTTAGGTATATACGCCTCCACGATACAGGAGAAAACCCTGTGGGGTAATATTTAAAAAATTGATGCGCACAAAATAACTCAAACAAGCTCCGAAATAGCGCCAAATGATAGCGTTGCCGTCTAGTGGCTGTATAAGAATATCCCTACGTCATATAGGTCCGTGGGTGTCATAAGAGGCGACTAAGGGAAACTGAAACAAGTGATGGGCAGCAGCATCTTTCTCATAACAACTCCAAATTTCGGTTCCCAACCCGCCTGCCAAGTGTGGCAAATATGGCAATTATATCCCTATGAGGCAATCTATGGGGTAAGCCTATGTTGAGCAATGGAATTTTGATAGGCTGTTATCGATGGAATGGATAGGATTGTTCGATAAAATGTTGCTATCTGATGGTAAGCGGTGGTATGGACCTAGATAATAATTAACATTGGAAGACTAATAATTTAAATTAAAGTTCAAGAGCTATGATGCCACAGACAGACAGACAGATACACAGATACACACTACAAACATATAACACCCCTCTGTTTTCGTCGGGGGTAAAAAAGACACAGACACACACAGGTGGGCTTGTAAGCAAAGAGCTGACGATCGCAGTACCTACGCAACAGTGCTATACTTAGTAGAGCCAAGCTGCAGTTGTAGCAGTAATGGATCAACTCGACCGGTAGGACCTCAAAGTTTACTAGCGTAAAATAGCAGCTTAAGGCTGCTGTGTTTCATATAGTGAGTGTGGAGAACCGGAGATCTTTTACTAAAAACAAGGCATGTCATCTTAATATTCATAGGTGGCAACGCATCGCGTTTTGATCCTTAATCGAGGCTATATGTTGATGTTCACGGCCCACAGCATCCAGTACCGTCAGGTTGACTGTCTGCTTGTTTGTCACCCCATATTCTATAGAAAAAAGACTAAAACACTAGACACACATTGGACAGGTGGACTTCTTTCACATCGGAAAGGGTTCAGGTTACGTACAAAATACTTTCAGAAGTGAAAGGAGTAAATGTCTTAAATGCAATGGAATTAAAGACGTTAACAATTAATTAGCTAAGATCCGCGTAATGAATTTTTAACATTTTGAATTTGACAGATTTCCGCAAAGTAACGCCTGATTCTTATTACTTATCAATAAAATTTTGTAAAATATTTTATTTATTTTAAACTTATATTTAAATTATTTTAATACATAAATAACTCTGAGAAATATGGTACTTTTGGTGTCGTATGCGTTTGTAAATGATTGTTTTTAAAAAGTAATTTAGATGTTGTATTACAAATAGTAACAAAATGTAATAGTATCAAAACTTCCAAATAGTAATAAGGACAAAAGTGCATTCTTGTAAAATCTGTGGAAATAAAACTTTATACGTGTGAAACGGTGCATAAAGGTGCACTTATCCGATAAGAAAATGTTACTCGCGAAACATTCCACGCGAGTCGACACGGAATTACCAGGAAATCAGAGCATAGCAAAGAATCTTACATATTATAAAATGGAAGTTTAATACTAACTTTTAAAGTTTAATGTAGTACAGTCGATTGGAATTCCAAATTCAAATTAATATTATAATGCTCGTTTCGTTTTATCGTTTTTCTTCTTCTTTGATATGGTTGTAATTGTGGCACAAATCACAGTTTTTAGGGTTCCGTAGTTAAACAACAAGGAACCCTTATAGTATCGCCATGTCCGTAATAATAATAGGTTATTATAATATGAAGGAATGTATAGATGAAAATAACCCCTGGGAATGAGGTGATCGCTACCAAGCCATTTCTAGTTTCTTTTGTGTTGTTAATTATTGTATAATTAATGATTGTAAATTATTCTTTTTTTAAAGAAAATGTACCGCTAGGTTTCTTGCTGGTTATTTATTTCCAGGACAAAGGTATTTTCCGAATCGATGGTAAATTAAACATAAAAGTGGCTTTCAATGAGTATAATTTTTACCTTTACCGTAACAGCCTATTAAAGTCCACTGCTGAACATAGGCCTCATTGCTGAACATTGTCTCATAGGGAGCATATTCGCCATAGTTGTCACGCTTAGCAAGCGGGTTGGTAACCGCAGTTTTTTATTTAATGTCGTTATTAGGAAGACGCTGCTGCCTATCTCCTGATTTGTTTTTTTTTTTTTTATAGAATAAGGGTGACAAACGAGCACACAGTCCACCTGATGGTAAGTGGTTGTGCCTATAGACATCTACATCTATCTTCGTTTCCGAATTTAAGTGCAGATGCGTTGTCAGCCATGAGGACTAAGATAGAATGCCTCTTTAAATTGTTTCACTCTATCGCCTCTTACGACACCTACTATATTATTTATAATCTATATTAAATAAAAAAGTTTCGTTTCGGTTAGTGGATTTTCTAAAGCCGACACTACATGGCCACTACCTATTAAATGCATTACAACAAAAATTGTTGTTAATGACGAATTGAAGATTGATTAAAAGTTAGTGAATATAAAACAAGCAATTATTAACAAGGGCTCAACTTCAAATGTGTATGCTCAGTAACTAATCGTCTTATAAACAGCCGCTTTTGATTATTAAACAAAATTGATAAACACACTTACAACCTATCTGATGGCAAGTGGCTACTGAAGTCCATGGACATCTTTAGCCAAATTAAAACAAAGAAGGCTGAACATGAGGAGTAAGATGGAATGCGTAATGCCTGTAATCATACGGGCTAACTACACTCTTCAGACCAGAACACAACAGTGCAAGTACTGCTATTTGGCTGCAGAAGTAGGCAAGAGGGTGCAACCTACGGAGACAGACTTCTAGGCAGAAAAGAAGTAATCCCACCTAGCTTCATTACGAAGGCCACCTACGCTGTAAAGACACGAGGCTGATAATTCGAAGTTATTCTTACATTTACACGAATACTTCACATTAAATAAAACTAAAATTAAGGGTTTTATCGCGTTTATTTTAATATATTTTTAATTATTTTAATTACCGACGTTTCGGGTACTTTATAGCACCAATAGTCACAGAGGTGATTGGGGAACATGATCGGGGTTAAAATTAGTTAAAATAAGTGCGATAAAATCCGTAAAATTAGTTTAATTGAACTATAATACTGTTAAAATACTTGATAATTATACTAGAATTTTTGTTTTAATACCTGATACCTTTTTCTAAACAAATAATTTATATTATATGATCACGGTGTAGCTATATTATTATTGCAGCACAAATGGGTCGGCTCGATCGAGCAAAGTTCACGCTCTCACAAAAAACAGCAGCATAATGCAGGAGAATTTTATATAGTCACTGTAAAGAACCGAACCCTATATACTGGTAACGAGGTATTACGTATACCCAAGGGTTACAACGCATCTAAATTTTAACTGTTAATTGAGGAGAGATGGTAGGTGTCTATGACCCAAAGCATCCACACAAAAAAATATTCTAGACTGTTTAGTTCCCAATAAATACTGTATACTTACTGTTTAGACTAATTGGAAATTACGAAAGAAATTAATATGAAATTTTCAATATCAAAGCCCTGAGATGAGCCAATCTTGTTTCATCTTAATATCTCTACAGATTCTGAACTTAAATGAATTTTAAAGTGCACTTTAATAAATTCGCAGACTCATCTTATTAATAAGATATTACTTTAATATGTAAAGCTCGTATTTAGGATAGAGCTGCACGATATTATTTGCGTTCTCAGACGTCTTTTTTTTCTATTTTCTGTGATATTAGTGCTAACAGCTAGTGTGCTAGTTAAAACGCATTTAAAATTTATCTGGTGTTGCAGTTATTTATAGTCGACGGTAATCACTTAAACAAGTAATCTCTTCTTTAAACAAGTTAAAAATACCTACATAACTTTTTTTTTACGTATATTCTTACAACGTCATCCGATTCTGAGCTATGTTAAAATTTTAAGTCTCTAGCTCATTGGGATGTAAGTTTAAAACCAACTACTATATTTGGCCCGAACACACGAAAGTGAGTTTATTAAATCGTGGTGAAAATCACAATAAGCTTATTTTGTTTTCGTCTTCTATTCTATTAGAACTAGGCCAACTGATCATCATTTTACGTTAATTACATTTATAGTCGCGCGTTACTTAAAATTCTTGCTAAAAAACGGTTAATTGCTTAAGTTTTCCATTGATTCGATCCTCTTATCTCAGCGAGATCGTAAAAAGAGATATAAACGCGTACTACAGCTGCTAAAGTAGAAAAACTAATTCGCTTTATCCTTAAGAAGTCTCGAGAGCCAAATTCAAGTTTACGATATGACTCAAATCTCGTGCGGAATGGTTGCGTTCAATTCTATTGTCTATACGAAATTTGTCGCGGTTAACCAAATCGTTTGAGGCAGTCTAACTTTACTGTGTGATCGTAAGAAAGTCCATTACCCTATTACGTTACATGGGCTACGTAAGCGGCGAGTATGGGAAATGTCACAATGATCTCAACATGGCTTCCGTTAGATGGCGGCATGATCGTCCAGCTTAAGACAATGGAGTAATTGCCTCAGGAGGAAGCTCAAGGTCGCTCAGCGAGCTATTGAGAGGACTATGCTCGGAGCTTCTTTGAGTAATAGAATTTGTAATGACGATATCCGCAGCAGAACAACGTAATTGACATAACCGAACGGACGGTAAACTGAAGTTGCTATGGGCCGGCTATGTAGCTGAAAGAACCGACTACTGATGAGAAAGAAATGTTTTGGAGTGCCAACCTCGTGCCGATAAGCGAAGTATCTTTTGTGTTCATTTCGTGTAGCTCCCCACTAGATGGAGTGACGTTCTGGTAAGACATAAACGAAGTCAATGGCTGCAGGTGGCTCGAAGTAGCGAACCGTTTGGTTCGAATGCGTGGTAAGTCGGCAACGAATAAAAATACAAAAATATAACTTAAATTGAAGTGTCGTGGAACACTCGGTTGGAACGAAGTTCCTTTCGTAGTATATTATTATTGATAAACGTATTATATTATTGATTAACAAATACAAATAAATGAATTACTAGCGTCTATTAAAATGAAACGTCATTTAAAATAAAATAATATTTCTTTCATGGCAACATAACAACAAGTGCAAGGGAGATGGTTATTATTCTATCTCGCTTCCTTATAGCTGCCAAGGCTGTCTACGTCAGAAGGGGTCGTGACGGAAAAATCTTACACTTTTTCTCGCCTAGCCCCCATCCGCCAAATTCGTACCGTCCGATAAGAAACTTCGTTCCAAAACTAATTCTAAATCGGTTCATCCGTTTGGGAGCTCCAGTGCCACAGACAGACTCACAGATACACAGATATGTACCTTAAACATAATATAACGCCCCTCTGTTTGCGTTGGGGATTAAAAGTAAATTAAGTCTTATCAAAATATTTGAATTATCTTATTCGACTCGTTCAATATCAATTGATGATTTTAAATATACAATATAACATTTCATGCACTGTTTGCTTGTGACACATGTTTCCCTTTGTCATAGTTGGAATGCGGGTCGACAGTTTGTGTACTTATTTAAATAATTTTATTTTATAGTCTTTAGACTATGCTTTTTATAGTATAGGTGACAATCGAGCACACAGTCCACCTGATGGCAAGTGGTTGCTGTGCCCCATAGACATGTACATTTATCCTCGATTACGAATCAAATAATGTAGATGAGTTGTCACCCGTGAGAACTTAGATGGAATGCCTCGTTTCCAGTTAAAAAGGGTATCCGGTTCTCTACACTCACTATACGAAACACAGCAACTTTAAGCTGCTATTTGACGCTGGTATGAGAGCGTGGTCCTTCCCCGGTCCCATTAGTGCTAAAACTATACTACTAATATAGCTGCAACATGGCTCTACCACGTCTTTATATTTGAAGGAAAAATTCCACCCACTTTATGTTTGAAGGAAAAATTCTAAAAGTATTTAATTTTCTTTCGTAAAATTAATTACGTATAATTGCAATTAACAATTTAATTTGTGCTGGCGGTAATCTAACCGTATAGTGGCGGTGTAAGAATATCCACTACTCGATATCATCCCGTGGATGTCGTAAGAGGCAACAGATGGAAACAAACCAGAAGATATGCAGTAGTGTCGTCCTAATAACAACTTTAAATGAAAAACTGCAGTTGCCAACCTGCCTGCCAAACATGAAAACTATGGCAAATATCCCCCTATGAGTCATTCTATGGGGGACGCCTACATTCAACAGTGGATTTATATAGGCTGTGACGGTAAGGGTGGCGGTAATCGAACCCGAGTTGCTGGCGTACTGTGAATTTCACGGCTAACGCTTTGAGTGTTTCTTATGGAAGCAGAAGCAAATGAGCATACGGCTTACCTGATGATAAGTAATTAAAGCAAGTAATTAATTATTCCCACCGCTACACGTACGCTTAGAACTTTATCTATGAAAAGCCCCTCAGGTCCGTCCGTTCAATCGCTCATTTAATTAAACGAACGGACTAGGATATTCTAGATTATATATTTATAACGATCTCTTATAATTTAAAGTTTTCTTTTCCATGGTCTTTAAAAAGTAAAGATAGAATTATAAATTTCACATATCGCTCATTTGGAGAAACATCGACGTAAATGTAATTTTTTCCAAAAATTAGATAAATATGACAAATCACTTAGAAAGTGTATTTACGTTAGGAGAAACAAAGACGTAAATCAACTTCAGTCTATTTATCGGTAGGTAGCGCTAGCGTCGTTGTTGCATTTATGCTAACTCGCAAAGATCTCGCGGAAACAGCGACGCATCGGTCAGTTGCGCGGGGAGCTCCGCGAAGTGTATTTGTGTTTGGGTGCTACATCGACGTAACGGTAATTATGACATTATTTTTCGTTCTTTTTGGGGCTACAACGACGGAATGAACATTTTCGACATTGTTGTCCCAAAATATATTTGTTTTTGCAGAAGCAATGACATAATTTTTGTAATTTCCTATTAGTAATGTCGTTGTTGGTAGAAAAATATTATTATTTGGTTCAAATACGCTTAAACATTGCTTTGTGAAATTATTTAAATATATACATTTTAAAAAGAGCAAGCCAGCTTATTTTCACGATACCTGGCCAAGTATTTTTGTTGTGTTGTATTACATGAAATGTTCGTATAATTCTTTTTTGTCTGCGTGAAGTCGCAGTAAACTTCCTAAATTCCACGTGGGATTATTTTAGTCTTTGAAGTTAGATTTACTTTTTTAAAATTTCTTTTATGTTGTATCATGTACAGTTAATGCATTTCACGAGCGCGCGTCAATAGTTGTAATTTAAACCTTATGTGAATGTAAATAAAAGTCACATGACGCGCGCTGGTGATTTATAATTTTGTTTTGATTTCCTATTCATTTATTTTTAGGTTATTTACAATAATGGAAGGACGTGGTAGAAAGTTGGTCAATTTAGTAATGGATAGACACGAACCATCATCTATTGACACAATGACGTATTTAAATAATGTCAATATTGTTGGGGTTGCTGATCAGAGTGGGAATGGTACGTGTAAAATAGGCAGACAACTAGACTGTTTTTATTTTGGTTTTGTTTTGCTATAATTTATTAATTTTCTTTAGCCAATAGAAATGAAAAGTTGAGAGTATTTATCCTGACTTGCCAAGTTTGCGAAACTCTCCGTATCACAATGAAGATATTTCAAGCATTTTTAATAACGTCGCAGAGTATGACACAAGTAAACACGAATCTGTTCGTGATCTAAGAAATCTACATCAACTTTATTGTCATCTAGCTCTGATTCTGAAGACTCGACTGCAAGTAAGTCGATTTTGACACAAGGGAACGTTTCCACATTAGAACAAGACAACTATGTCGTTCCTCTTGTGTCTGAATTCCAGCTCCATTTACCAGCCAATAATAACTCGCAACCAGAAATATCTGAATTAGTTTTACCAAAATCCATCGAAAATAGTGCAAATGTAGATGGCGAATATTTAAAATCAGAATGTGAAGATTTTTCACCAGATGACAGTGGTGATGAATATCGGCCAGCAAAACGCACTCGCAAAATGTCTTCATCTAGTTCAAGCAGTTCCTCTTCATCGTCATCAAGCTCATCATCAAGCAGGTCCACTTCTTTTCACTCTACTACACGCAGCTCCAACTTAATGCAATCTGGCGAGACTCGAGGTCATATCACAGCAAAATAATCATTCCAGTAACAGTGTGATGCCAAATGATGGATCACCCCAAAATACAGATAATATTGTTCAATCTCCTAATAAAAATAAAAAGAAAAGGGTGAGGAATGAGGCTCAGTGGAAGAAAAATAAAACAAAACAATTAAAGAATTTGGGTAAACAATATACATCTCGCACTGGTAAAACTGTTCCTGCCAAAGCAATGAAGCCGCCTTGTTCAGACAAGTGTCGATATTTGTGCTCGAACAAATTTTCAGAGGAGCAGAGGCGTGAAATATTTAATATGTATTGGGCTTTATCATCATTTCAGAGACAACGTGATTTTCTTAATTCTGTAGTTATGGTATTCCTACCAGCCGTGCGTCGTGTCAGAACAACGATAAAGAATAGAAAACCTAACACATACTATTCCCTAGTCAACAATGGGCAAAATGTAAGAGTTTGCAAAACTTTCTTACTAAACACATTGGGAATTGCGGATAGAACTTTACGCACTGTGATCGAGGCTAAAACAAGTGAAGGCTTTCAGGCAGTGCACCAATGGACAGTCGTGGCAAGCATGATCATCATATTAAAACTGATCCAGAAGTCTTGGACTCCGTTAGAGTTCATATAAACTCCATAGCTAGGATTGACAGTCATTATCTCCGTGCAAACACGAGTCGAGAATACATTGATGGTGGTCTCACACTAGCTGATTTACATCGTGACTACAAAAACATGAGGGAATCCGATAGCAAAACTGCTGCAAACTATGATTTATACTACCGAATATTTACTAAAGAGTTTAACATTTCTTTTTTCATCCCAAGAAAGATCAGTGCGATCTATGTGAATCTCGTAAAAATGCAGTTGACGGTGATGAAGTATTAGAAAATCAATATTTGGAACATCTGCGCCAAAAAGAACTCAGTCGAGCTGAAAAAAAGAATGACATTGAGACTTGTAAAATGGCGGAAAGCAATAGCATTGTAGCTATATTTGATTTACAAGCTGTGATGCCTGTACCGATTGGAGAATCATCAGCTTTTATAAGTCTAAATTAAATTGTCTGAATTTAACTGTAAGTTACTCTTGACTTTTTATTTCATAAACTACAATTTTATTTCTTAAATTTCGATTAATTTTTTAGATCACTGATATAAAAAACAAGGAGACGATTTGTTACTTCTGGCATGAGGCTTTAGGAGGTCGGGGTGCAGTTGAGATCGGTTCCTGTGTCTACAAATTCCTGCAAAAAGTATCTGATAAATATCCTAATTCTGACGTTACGTTTTATACCGACAACTGCTGTGGACAGCAGAAGAACAGGTGAGTTGGATAAATGAATTGACTATTTTCAATAATTCTACATTCTTAATCTACCTAAATTATGAATATTAATGTAAGTACTACATTTTATTTTAACGTTTCCAGATTCATTTTCTCAATGTATCTGTATGCCGTCAAAACATTACGAATCAAAACCATCACTCATAAATTTTTGATCCGCAGGCATATCCAAAATGAAGGAGACACAGCGCACTCGTTAATAGAAAAGCTATTAAAAATCTAAAAGTCTAGGCCCATATACGTGCCAGAGCAGTACGTTCAAATCATAAGGTCTGCAAAAAAAATGGCAATCCATTTATTGTAAAAGAGTCAAACTATGACGATTTCTATGATCTCAAAAAATTAGCGGAAGAAATTGGACTAAACACCGCAAAAGACGTACATGGAAACACCATTAAAACGAATGATATAAAAATGATTAAATTTCAAAAGGAAAATGGAACATATAAATTTAAAACTGGATACGAGGAAGACTGGACAGAAGCCGTTACAAAAATCTCCAGACGAAATAAGGGAGACACAAAAGATACGAGTATAATAGATTTAACACTAAAGCCAGCGTATAGTGGAAAAATACCTATTGCTCAAAATAAGAAAAGTGACTTACAAGAACTAATGCAAAAAAATATCATACCAAGGTTTTATTGCAGTTTTTACGACAATGTTTTAATTAAGTTAGGTTGTTCAAATTAAGCTAGGTACGTTAAATTTAATATTTTGTAAAAGTAGGCCTAACGAAGCTGTGATTGTCGTGCCTTTTGATTTTTTAAGTGAAAATTATCTATTATATAAGTTTAAGTTCTCAAATATTACAAATTTTATTCGAAATAAACGGATAATAGTTTGATTACTTTCAAAATATGGTTTCATTTTGTCATAAAATCATAAAAAAATGTATACGCGGCACTCTGCGCATTATACTGAATCTTTGGGAAACAAAGACGGAATTGTAGGTATCCGACATATTTTTATTTATTTATTAGAATACCAACATAAATATTCAGCTTTATTGAAAACTACATAAAATTACATTAGTATAGCCACATTTTAAATATAAAAATAGGCAAGAGTCATCATCAGGAGACGATAACACATTACAAAATAAATAAAAACACTTTAAATCACTCTCTTGTAAAATTGGAAAATAGCAATTACGTCGATGTTTCTCCAAATGAGCGATATTATGTTCGAACTACGTTCATCGTATTTTGGCTACAGCAAAACTGAATTGGTTTAACCAGGGAAGAACCATGCTTGTGAATATGCAGCAGAATGTTAATGCGTTTTGTATGTAATGGTGAGTAACGACATACGAGAACCGGGGACCATAGTTGCAGGCAACGATTCTAATCTTCTGGGGTGTCAGTCATTTACATTTTGATTCTTAATGAGGATTGATATAGATGTCTATGGGCCAAAGCATCTACTTAACGTCCGGTGGGGTGTTTGTTCGTTTGTCACCCTTCTTCTATAAAAAAATATGTTAAGGCCACGTTCATCGTATTCGTATTATGGCTGCAGCACAATCGGGTTGGCTTAACCGGGGAAGTACCACGCTTTGAATATGCAGCACAACGATGATAGCGACAGTAGCCTAATGGCAGGTTGCGGACCGCGAACTCAAGAGATCGTGGGTTCGAATCCGCCATTTGCTGCTGTCGTTAACAACCCTAACACGAGCATTTTAAGTCTACCAGGTGGTTAAAGGAAATATTTGTAATGTTAATAGCATTGCTAATATTTTTAATTTATAAAAATATTATATTAAAAATATGATAATGTCTTTTGTACGTTATGGTGAGTAACGACTAACGAGAACTTTACTGGTAAAGAAGTATACATTTTATTTCTCAGAGATAAGAAGGCATCTGCATTTTGATTTCAAACCTAGGATAGGTTTAGATTTCTACGGGTTACAGCATCTATTTACCATCAACTAAGCTCTGCCCGGCTAGCATGGGCGGGGACAAAATTTTGTCCCCGATTATATCCACTGACAAGACATAATTATTTGTTATGTCAAATGGGAGAAGTATATCCCGTTTGACATAACGAGTAGACATATATCCCCGACTGTAGCATGTAGCCAAATGAAAGATAAAAATTATGCTTTTTGAAATTTGAAAGGGACAATTTTATCCTAGTTCATTGGACGTGGGTTGAAGTTATATTCATACAAAAATCTATCTAAGGCTAAGTCTATCTCCCATTTTAGCTACTGTGGATATTATATCCACCGTTGTGCCCATGCTTTAAGGGTGGATAAAACTAAGAAAGGGATAAACATTTTCTCCTTTCCCCGGGGATAAAATTGTCTCCTGCCCATGCTAGCCCTACTGGTGTGCTCGTTTATCACGCTTATTCTATAAACATAAAAAAAGGGTAAATCATTATTCAGTCTCATATTTCGTTATCTTATGAATTTAAAATCTTGCCTCCAAAATATTAAAATAAGTTTTCCAATTTATTTCAAGATACCTTCCAGGGCTACCGACACTTTATGGGATATTCTTAATGAACAAAATCAAAGAGTATCGGGATTAATAACGAAAATAAAAGAAAACTTTCTCCCAGAGGCGAACAACTTATGCAATGTCACGGAAGCAACTATCAATCAATATTGAACTCTATGTATAATACAAATACCCTTTAATTTAATACTTGAGTTAAAGTTTTGCAATGATAAGCAAAGGTTTTCCATTAGTGACAACCGTTAAGGGTTCTAATATGAAGGCGGTGGTTTGTCGGATCTAATGGATTAATCTCGTACAACTTCAACAGCCATCGGGATAATATTTTCTTATGTTTTTAAACTGCTGCCATCAACAGCAATGTAATAGTATCTTCTTTTTTCATGGTCGTAAGTGCTACTGCTGATCGTATGGTTCTGAGTTTTAATCTCAGTTCGGGTCAAAATCAGTTATTGAGTTTTACTGGAATAGAGAGTGCACATGTGCTTGTGCACACACTCGTGCACTGTATTCCTATCCTGTGCAGATAGTTAGTCTCCGTTGGAACTGGCCGCCGTTACTGAAATTGGTCTGAAAGGCATTATATCTTCTTCCAAATCAAAATAATATTTTAATAAATTACTAGTAAATACACACTTTTCAACAATTAATTTATTTAACTACGATGAACTCTGCTACATGCGGGCAGTTAATTTTGCTCTAAGATTAATTTAGATTATGTTTATTCTCCCAGAAAGGGGTCATCAAAATCGGTTCACAATTAACAAGCATATGTCGTAATATACATGCAAAAAGCATACAGTCGAATTGTTAACCTTTTTTTTGCAGTCTGGTAAAAGTGACAATGAGGCGTCTTCCTTTTTCTTAAGGTGTTGTAATGGTTTTATTATAGAATAAGGTGTCACACTTAGTCTACTTATAAAATAACGAGCATACAGTCCACGTGATTTTAAGTGGATGTTGTGGCCCAAAGACACCTACATCTATTTTCAATTAAGAATTGAAATGCACATGCCTTGTCACACTTGAGGACTAAGATGAAATGCCTGATTTCCAGTAATAGGGTCTACGGTTCTCTACAATCGCCGTGCGAAACACAGCAACATTAAGTTCCTATTTTACGCTGGTATTCTGTGAGAGCGTGGTCCTTCCCCGGTCGAGCCGACCCATTCGTGCTACAACCATAATATAACTGCGGCAAGGATCTACTACGTAATGTAGGAAAATATTGATTCTTCATTAAGAATTAATGTTCGAAAGTACATCGAAACATTCGATACAAAACATTAAATCAAATTTGGATCGCCTAATGATGCAAGAACTTGGTTAATTACTTTTCTGATACTAACTTGTTTTGTTACTCTTAAAGGTCCATTATTTTTCTAATTTGCGCCGGGTATAAAGGAAAGTTCTCGTTCCGTATGCTACTGACAGGTTAACAAAAGTCCGGAAGGTTATTTAGGTAATAAGAATATTCCAAGTTGTTTCTTTTAACACAAATTTTTCGTAAAAAAATTAATAAAGTTAAGGAAATGGGTCTTCAATAAGTTTTGTTCTTCCTGAATTTACTCATATTTTTAATATTCAAGTATAATTAACACAACAAAAGAAACAGTTCGCTCCGTGACACTCGTCTTACGTTAATATGTTTAAAAGTAAAAAATCTCTACGTTTTATGTGTCTATTAACATACATGCCTCATTCTCCCGTAGCTTTCCTCCTTCATACCGTACCTATTATCAATTTAACTTTCCATTTCTTTCATCGTCTAATGATTCATTCCTAGATATATATTAAGCCGTATGTTGGCGAATAACCTACCTCCTCATTTTGCCCCATGAATCTCGTAGTGGGCGATTATGAAATGCCTAAAAGATCCGTTGGCCTCAATACGGTGGCAGTATCACTAGGCTCCTACCATTTGGTTGGCAGGATTTTAGAGTGATATCATCCGCCGCACTGCTCCCGTGCTCTGGTGGACCTCTTTTCATGAATGATGTTTTCCTTTACTGAAGAGCACATGGTAGATCAGCGCTTAAATTCTAACCAACAATTTCATTGTTGCCAGCGGGGATCGAACCCGGGTTGCTCGCGTGTTCTGAAATTTACGACGAAATACTACGGATCTAATGTAATCCATATGTAAAATATTCAAACCAGTGACAGAGATAGCGTCAAAGTTGTGGACGTCTAGTTCTGTGGTCGAAAATTGATGTCCAACACCAGCAGTGAACTATTGCGGGCATAATAAAATCGATATTAACGATAAGTTAATATAAGTATTTAATTCCCTAATACACGTGACCTTTTGTTTTAATAAAAAAAATGCTGTTGCTAACCCAAATTTAGTATGCAGAAGTTAGTGGCAAAGTCAACAACGATCGTCTTAGATGGAAGTTTATCGATCAAATTAGTGATATTTTGAGGATGGGCCAAATTAAATACACATTTAACCAATGAGCACGTATACGTAGATATATGAATGTTAAAGAAGGGGAAGAAGTGTGTCAGAATCATGCCAAATTGAGGTCTGTAGTCTCTGCCTACCCCTCTGGGTGACAGACGTGAGAATTTATTTATGTATGTAGAACGAGAAAGCTAGATGGTTAAATCATAAGTTAGAAACATATTTGACAAATAACTGTATAACACTTTGTAACGTTTACTAGTGGCTGCATAATCAGTCATATTATAATTGAATACTGTGTTCTGTTTACATAATGACATTATATTTGAATAATTGGTTTAGCATTAGCTTATATTAACGAATTAGTATTTCGTATTTCTACAAGTAGCAACATATACATTTTAGTACCTATATAGATATAGTGGCAGCTCAGGGCCCTCAACTACAAGACCAATAAGAATTGCCAAAAAGATCTGAAAGCCTCCGATATTTTAATTTTTTAATGCTTCATAGCACATGTCGTATAAAAAAATCGAATTATAAAAATATAATAAAATTTGTATATTAGAAGCCTCCAGTGATAATATAGTGTTGCGGAGCCACGGGTTTGAATTCTATACGGAACAAGTTTGTATGACCTGCAAATAATTGTTTGTACAGAAGAAAATACAAGTCTTTTCTTTAAAGAAGAAGATAATATATTTCTTAGTAAGCAATAGTCTGAGTAGAGGGAAATCCCAATCGTTTTTAGAATGTGACACTTTCATAAAATTTTGTCGTTTCTCAAATCTTATGAGCTTAGACCAAGGGCTCGTGGACCTAAGCCTATACCCGCTCCTTTTTTATTAAATAAGGGTGACAAACGAGCACAAAGTTCAACTGATGGTAAGTGGATGCTGAGGCACACATCT
The DNA here is from genome assembly GCA_029286625.1 of Parnassius orleans. Taxonomy (NCBI): domain Eukaryota; kingdom Metazoa; phylum Arthropoda; class Insecta; order Lepidoptera; family Papilionidae; genus Parnassius; species Parnassius orleans. Next base: position 739,615 of record JAGSMP010000275.1, read on the forward strand.
AACTTCGATTAAGAATCAAAATGCAGATAGTTTACATTGCATTAGGTTTGATAAACAATAAACCCTCACAAAAGAATTGAAATTAAAAAACATCCTAATTTCAATAGTGAAGAAGAAGATGGCTGGGTGACCATGGGTGTTGTAAAGTGTAAAAAGTTAAAATTAAACGCGATAAAATCTATAAAATTAGTTTCATTCAATGTGTAGTATTCGCGTAAATATAAGAAATCATTATATTAATAAAACCATTTAGAAATAAAAGTCAGATGTGACAAATAAGAAAGAAGATGAATGGTGTGACTCCAGTCGTAGCAAGTGACGACATTATTGGAAACCTGTTAGACTTCCGAAGGTAAACTTAAAAAGAACTATTGCTCGCATAAAATAATGGAAGTTATAATTTGAAAATATTAATCATAAGTTTGAAAGTTACTTTAACATTTTAATACTTTTAATTGAACTGCTTTTCAATATACTTTTATAGTACCCTGTAGTAGCGGTGTAAGAATATCCACTACCCCATATCGTCCCGTGGGTGTCGTAAAAAGCGACAGAGGGAAATAAACCGGGAGATGGGCAGCAGCGTTTTCCTAATAATAACTATAACTAATAATAAATAAATTTATTATTATTAATGGTGTTTTCAATATCGTATATTAGTGGTGGCGTAACAAAATCCTATACCCCATATATTATCATCCCGTGGCTGAGAGGCAACAGAGGGAAATCAAACAGATCAGCAGCAGCGTCAACTCAAAATAAAAAATAAAACTGTGGTTGATAAACAGTCTGCCAAGCGTGGTAGATCTGACAAATTTTTCCTTATTAGGCAATTTATGTGTGAAGTATATATTTAGCCGCGAACTTTTGACAAGCAGTAATGAATGAATATTGCATAAACAATATTATAATATTGTACGTGATTGTGGGAGGGAGGTACGTATCTTCAACATTTTAGCGAGGATCTAAAGCTTATTCAATTTCTCAATTTCAAAATAATCAATTTCAGCAAGCCGGATTCTATTAATAATTAGAAAAATTTAAACGGGCCGCCTTCCAAGCATGATTTAAAAATAGGCTAACCCTTCCTGCTAATGAAGAAGAGATATATATATATATATATACATTCTTTTATTTCTTTAAAGTTGATTTTTATTTTTTAAATAGTTAGCATTTTATTCGTATTCGGCTGGTTTTAACATCAATACATATAAGACACTAAGAAAAGTAAAATAAAAAGTAAAACACTTTCCGCCATTTTTCAATTGTGTTTTGTCCGCCAAAATGAGTGAATTTAACGAAGAAATTCCATACATTCTGAAGTTTTGTTCCAAAAATGGAAAAATGCGACTCAAGCCGCGAAAAAAATTGTGACATTTATGGACCTACTGCAGTGTGAGTAAGAGTAGCACAAAGTTGGTTCAAGCGTTTTCAGTTCGGGAATTTTGATGTCAAGGATGCAGCTCACTCTGATCGCCCTCATACGGATAAAGTAATTACGGATAAGCTAATGAATCGTGTACTCATTTGCGATTCTCTATTAAAACGTAATGAAACCGAACCATTTTTGAAAATATTGATCACTGGTGATAAAAATAGATTACCTTTGACAAGAACTTGCGAAAAAGATCATGGTCAAAGGGTAGTCAAACTCCACAGACTGTAGCGAAACCCGGATTAACACGCAATAAGGTGATGCTGTGTGTATGGTGGGACTGGAAGGACATCGTTTATTATGAGCTTTTACCGCCGGGAAAAACCATCGATTCGTATCTCTACTGCGAACAACTAATGAGACTCAAGCAAGAAATTGAGAAAAAACGGCCGGAAATGATCAACAGAAAAGGAGTGGTCTTTCATCATGATAACGCCAGAGCACACATATCTTTGGCCACGCAGCAAAAATTGAGAGAGCTTGGTTGGGAAGTGTCAATTCATAGACCGTATAGTTCTCACCTTGCACCCTCAGATTTTCATCTATTTCGGTCTCTTCAGAATTCTTTGGGTAGTGTTAGTTTAACATCAAGAGAGGACTGTCAAAACTACTTGTCGTATTTTTTTGATCAAAAATCCCAAGATTTCTACAGCAGCGGGATTATGTCACTACCTACAAGATGGCAACAAGTTGTCGAAAAATGGCAATTATATATATTATAATAAAATGTAATTATACTTTAAAAATAATGTCTTGAATTGTATATAAAATACGAAGAAACTTTTCTCCGACTTATTAGATACAATTTACGGTTTCACTTTTCGATAACTTCTTCCCATGACTAGGATATATATTCCATTTTAGGTTCCATACCCAAAATCTAACCAACGAGATCATATAGGTTTAATAACCTCCGCTGTCTGCCAGCGGGCTGTATCTCATGATCCGTAATAGGTAGACAGTTAAAATTTTCACAGAATGTGTATTTCTGTTGTCCTACGAGTATAACAAAAATAATAAAATAAAAATAAATTTAAAATTAAAGGGGTCTATGGGCATCCCCTAATGTTTAAGCGGACCGTGTGCTCTGTTGTCACTCTTATTCTATAAAAAATAATGTGACTAAACCTAGTCATAAATATTGTAAACCATCGCTTTGCTATTTTAAACATGTTTAAATTTGCTTTACACACCAGGAAGATTTTAGTTTCGAGGAAGGCTTGATATAGAAGAAGTATTACTCGGGTTCTTTGTTATTTCAATAATAAATTACATATTAAATTGTACATTTTGTACAAAATAATTTATTAACTGCATAATAAACTGCTGTTGAAATATCTGAAATTCAAAACCAAGATCCATTTCAACGATTATTCTATGTCTTTTCAAATAGATAATGAGTATAAAAGCCCCATTGCTACTAAATCAGCGTAGATAAGTGCTTTATTGTAACAGACGCGTTGGCCGCCATTATCTACGAGTGAAGAGGGCACAGTGCGTTGTGCGGCGTGCGTGATGTGAGTGCTAGATTGTTTAATGGAATTCCATTAGAAATGCCTGAACAAACTAAAAAGAATGTGCTAGTTTAAAATGAATGAAGTGAAAGTATGTTGTTGTAAAAAGAAATGCACAATTTTATTTCATATCAGTTTTTAATCTATCAGATGATAAGTAGACATAAATTTCGCAGGCAAACACATGTTTGTCTGTGAAATTTATGTTCCTTAGGGAAATAATACAGGCTTTAATATTATTTATAAACTAGCGGCTCATATTTGAATACATGTCTTACTACTTATAACAAGATTTTCGTTAATATTACTAAGATGCCTTTACAAATTATAAAGGCATGTAAAAATCAATCTAATGAACAAAGTTTATTACGAATTAGATAATTATTAAAAGATAAGAATGTTTACCGTGTAGTGGCAGTGAAGGAATATCTACTACCCCATATCGTCCCGTGGGAGTCGTAAGACGTGACAGAGGGAAAACAATCAGTGAGATTTCTTACATTATCTTAATTTGTTGTCAATATCTTAAAATATTATACAGGGTATTTTTGAAACGCTCCCGAAAACGAAGACAGATGATAGTACTAAGGATACCTATGATGATGGGTCACAAAAAAATTCGATCCCGAGGAAAAAAAAATCATCTTTTCACAATGTTTTATTAACTTTATTCACGCTCCATCATGTTATTACAGTTATTTGAAACGATATTTCACAAAAAAAATCATGAAAATACTGAAACATAAAACCAGCAGTGGAATTACTGAATTACAATCAGCTGACTAGGGGTCAATGTACGCGCGAACGCCGAATTCGCGAGGCCCGCAACTAGCGATGGTACCACAATACCTAATAATTTACAACACTTGTCTAAATACCTAACTTATCTACTTAACCTACTATTTTGCCACTGTGCTTGTCTCCACGTAGCCACTTTAATTCGAATTCACAGGTTAAATAAACCAAATAACTGGTTCGATTCCTGCTAATGAAAAAATACTTAAATAAAATGTTAACAAGGTTAGAGTCATGCTTTTTATCTATTGTGTAGGTATGTTTATTATGCTGATGTATTCAGTTATGTACCTATTCAGATCAGTTCAGTACTGTTATTTAAAAAATTAGGTTAAATAAACCAAATAACTGGTTCGATTCCCTGCTAATGAAAAAATACTTAAATAAAATGTTAACAAGTTATTTAAAAAAATTAGTTAAATAAACCAAATAACTGGTTCGATTCCCCTAATGAAAAAATACTTAAATAAAATGTTAAAAGGTTAGAGTCATGCTTAGTGTTATCCATTGTGTAGGTATGTTTATTATTCTGATGTATTCAGTTATGTACCTATTCAGATCAGTTCAGTACTAAGTTATTTAAAAAAAAATGAGGTATGAAACAGCTTACCGATCCTTCGTGGCCTTATGAGATTCTTCAAGGCACATTAACATGTTGCCGTATTCACGAGCACTATAAACGTACCTACGCGTTAGGCATTATTAAAACAAAACAAAAAACACAAAACGTAACAACAAGAACAACATCATTAATCAATAAATAACAAGTAATAACGACAATAATTAAATAAACAAAACAATTGAACTATCGCTCGTGATAGTCAACATGGCACTGTCTCAAAAACTAAAATTATTAATCAAACCCGCCATTGTAACGTCCTTGAAGCATGTGTGTATAAATTCCACAGCGCGAGGCGACAAGAAGCAGCGTGTGTGTGAAAGGGAAGGGTAGAGTGAGTAAGTAGTATACTTAATGCATTGTTTCGCACCGATCTACAATCAAAATCAAATTGTAGGTAAGAGTTCGGCGCCCGCGAGGATATTGACCCTATTGTCAGCTGATTTTCTTTTTTAAGTTTCACTGCTGGTTTTATGTTTCAGTATTTTCATTATTTTTTTTGTGAAATATCGTTTCAATTAACTGTAACAACATGATGGAGCGTGAATAAAGTTAATAAAACGTTGTGAAAAGATGATTTTTTCCTCGGATCGAATTTCTTTGTGACCCATCATCATAGGTATCCTTAGTACTATCATCTGTATTCGTTTTCGGGAGCGTTTCAAAAATACCCTGTATTGTATCTGTGGGAGAAAAAATTGATTTTCAATAAAAGTAAAAACCGACTTCAAAGAACCTAAAATAATTAAAACAATCCACATGATAACTTCAGAAGTCGTTGCTAAGACGTAAATAGTGTGCAGAGTATAGTGTGAACTTCTGTATTAATACTCCACTATCTCTTATAGTGTACAAAGGTCATAGTATAAAGTATACATAGTGTACAGAAGCTCCAACTTCTTAATGGTATAATGTGGAAATAATTTTATCCTTTTTAATTCTTTGAAGTTCACTTTTACTTATAATTAAAATTCTATTTTTTTAGACTTTTGAGTGGAATAAGGTATATTTAAAGCCCGAATGCCGCCTGAAACATTAACAATTTCATCTAATTGTATAACATTTAAATTTTTCTTCAATTTTAAATGGGACCAATCTTTTAAATGCAGTATATGTATAACCCGTTTAATAAAAAATAATCATTAAAATCGGTTCACAGTGAAATCCTCTCCACAACGTTTGAGACCCACATCCAGCAATGATCTCTTACAGACGATAAAGAAAAAAGAAGAAGAAAATGTGCGCCATATTAATTCAGTCAGTGTAACACGCACAATTGTTTTGTCTATTGAGAAATCATGTGTCAAAATTCTACTCCTACTACTATTTAATTAAGAAACCATGTCAATCATCATAACAGGCTATTAAAAGTACTCAACTGAACCTTAGTTGAGAAATTTTGATATATTTTTTTATAGAATATTGGTGACAAACGAACCCACAGTCTAGATGATTGTAAGTGGAAGCTGTGGCCCATAGAAATGTATATTTATCTTCGAGCCAATCGACATCTACATCTGTTCTCTACATCTAATAAAAGTGCAGATGCATTACCACCCCTGAAGACTAAAATGGAATGCCTCGTTTCTAGTAAATAGAGTAAGGAGTTCTATACACTCACCATACGAAACACAGCAGCATTAAGCTGCTATTTTACGCTGGCATTCTGTGAGAGCGCGGTACCACCCAGGTTGAGCCGACCCATTCGTGCTACAGTAATTATATTATAGCTGCAGCGTGACTCCATCGCGTAAATTCTTTCCGTACGTATTCCATCATTATGGGGATATTTGCCATTGGTGCCACGCTTGGCAGGCGGGATGATAGCCGCAGTTTTTTTAATGTTGTTGAGTTGTAATAATTAAGATCCTATCTCATGTTTTATTTTACTTTGTCGCCACTTACGACACACATGGGATGATATGAGTGAGTGGAAATTTTTACGCCGCTATTACACGATGGACATACAAACACAGACAATTAAATATATATCGGCAAAAAATATTAATCTTTTTGTGCACTTTGCCGTGGTCGGGTAATAATGCTGTTTACAAAAGTCGGAGCTTAATCAGTGGGATTTTATTTAATTCTTAAGTAGACCTGAACCATATTTGTATTTCCTTTAGCCTCTCTAAGTATTAACTTCACTTTGCTAAAGCTTTACGGTATAGTATGTCAGCTTATAGAACTGTCACTGCCATATCCAAACTGATCAGATTAGTAAAACTGCTTGATTTTTAATTCATGATAAGTTTTGCTAATGCATTTAATAAAATTATTTAACTGTAAAATTTTGGAGCTGGTGACTTTTATATCACGTAAAAACAAAACCGAAAGAAAATATAATATGAATATTTGTGGTTTAGGACGGATGCAGTGGAGATTGGGATATAAAAACGGTCTTTTTGAAATATATGAACATATTTAATCGACCAACAGTACAATCACTATACATCATAACAAAGAAAGTAACCACTACTTATAACGTCTTTTATCCTCTATGACCTACTGGCCTTTTCTTTTGTTCGCTCCGGTCATCCTTTCAATTTCATAACGGATAATACTTGGGGATAATAACATAAGAAATTACAGAACAAATATATTTCATTACAGACGGAAAAAACAGTACAGATAACAACAATTATTCCATTCTCTTTTTTTTTAGAATAACGCTGACAAACGAGCACACAGTTCATTTGATGATAAGTGAATGCTTTTTAAATAATCTGTTTCAATATATGAAAGAGTTCAATTGTTTTTAAGGAAGAAACGGTGACAAATACATAGACACCTACATCTATCCTAAATTAATAATCAAAGTGCATTGTCACCGATTACGACTAAGAAGGAATGTCGTTACCGCTAAAAAGAGTCTCCATTTCTCGTCATCCCCTATACAAAACATAGCAACATAATGCTACTGTTTCACGTTGCTAATATAAAAAATAAAGTTACAGCCTATGACGTCTCAATTATGGGCACAGGTACAGGCCTCCTCTTATTTCTGGGAGGGTCTTAGGACAAAGAAAATGTATGCCGCACTGTCACAATGCATGTTGTCGGACTTTTTGTTCAAAACGTTTTCTTTTCAATTTCTTAGATGAGCAAATAGTGAATCAGCACTTACAATTACAGTGTCTTAGTTTGAATTACAATGGCTTGATAAAGGTTGGTAAGATGAAGAACAAGATTCTTATTAATATTGATGTAAAAGTTTCTTTGTTTGGGTTTTTGGTTTTTCCTTCTTACACTCAGCAATTGGGCACCGAATGGACATGATTTTGCATAGATATAGTTTATTGGCCGGAGAACGACATACTTTTTATCTTATTGTAAAGGATTAAAATTGAGTAATCTATAAGCATTGAAATTATAAATTAAAACATTTCAATGATGACATAATCCTTAACCACCAAAAAGGATTCAGTTCATTTTATTTAAGTTCATGTTTAATATACTTATAAATTTTGCCATAAATAATTATTTTCAAATTACTTATTTTACATAATATGCTATGTTCAGGGTTTCTCTGTGTGATAAACTTAGAAATGAGGATATCCGCAGTAGAACCAGAGTGACAGACATAGCCAACGGATTAGTAAGCTGAAGTGGCAATGGGCCGGCCATTTAGCTCGAAGAACCGACAACCGATGGGGAAAAAGGTTCTCGAGTAGCGGCCTCGTACCGGCGGACGGATTGTGGGCGTCCCCCACTAGATGGAGTGACGACCTGGTAAGACATGCAGGAAGTGGATGGCTGCAGGAGGCTCAGGACCGTGCTTTGTGGCATTCCTTGGGGAGGCCTATGTTCAGCAGTGGACTTGTGAAGGGCTGTAATGGTGATGACATAATTATTATGATTTTGATATTATTTTCATTACATGAGATTGACATTTTAGCATAAAATTAATTAATAGTAATGATTTCTTATATTTACACGAACACTACACATTGAATAAAACTACTTTTACGGATTATATCGCGTATAATTAACTTATTTTTATTAATTCCCGACGTTTCGGGTGCTTTACAGCACCCATGGTCACGGGGGACTGAGGTGATCACCTAATTAATAGTAAATTAAATAATGTATTCATAATATATTAATGAGAGTGCGGGCATTAATGAATGTCCGGGAAAAGGCGGCTCGGTTCAGCTTAGCCGCACATATACACTCACATACTTATACGCTCAGGTAAGCCATGTCGGCCGGTAAAACTCAACTGCCGACTTATGCCTGTCAGTTTTTGGCGATCAATATTAGTTCAGTAGTGCTAATAATGTTTTCCTGCGCACCATTCTATATTTGACAAGGGTTTATACTACGGAGGCCTGATGTAGATATGCCACCCAAAAATAACGCGTCTTTTGTTTGATAAAACTGATGTGACAAACGACCTTACAGTCCACCTGATGGTAAGTGGCTACTGTAGTCCATAGACACCGGCAACCAACTTCAAACAAAGAAGGTCACAAATGCGTTGTCATATCTGAGGATTAAGAAGGAATGCCTCATAGCCTGTAATTACACTACTGTCGGTAATTTCAAGATCAATGTGCGAATGGACTCTAAACGTTATTATCTATAACAAAAAGCTGCAATTCAGTTTGAACTGTTATATGTGTTTTAGTCTTTCTTTAATATCAGGTAGTTTCTCGTTATGGCGTATCAAAGTCTACTACTGTAAATAGGCCTTCTCCATAAATTGTCTCTTCTCCATAAAATATCCCTTATATTTGCTGTAGTTGCTTTGCGGGCGGTTTGGCAACCACAGTTTTTTTGTTATTTGGCATTAGCTCTTTATAGAAAGATAATGCTGCCCATCTACTGTTTCAGTTTCTGTTACACCCACAGGACAACATGAGTTAGTAGATATTCTTACACCACCACTAGATTATTGAAGTGTTCTATGTATTTTAGTAAAACTTTATTATCAGGTAGTTTATCATTCATTTCAGCCTATCAAAGTCTACCGCTGAATATCAGCGGCCCCATAGATAGCCTCATTCCAGATATTTGGCATAGTTGCCATTGTAGCGTCCCCCTCCCCCATCTATCTATATCTCAAAATATATTAAATTTACATGACCAGTATTATAACCATATATTGATCTTTCTAAAGGCTTAATTATAGGCCGTTAATAAATTTATCGCATGATCGTCTTAATTTACGTTGTGTTTGTTTATAAACTTAATTCTTGTTGGTGTCTATTGGAATGAATATTCACTGGAGCAGTCGAAAGCCGTTGGTAGTGACTTATAATTATTTTAAGCTAAAGAAACCCTTTCACGAAGACAGGGCTCAAAAAAGTTAAGAACATTGAATCGTCCCTATTCCACTTGTATAAGGTTCACATCATTTAAATAAAACTAGTTTACGGATTTTATCGCGTATATTAACTTATTTTATATTCCGACGTTTCGAGTACTTTACAGCACCCATGTTCACAGGGGGACTGAGGTATTGACGTCCCAATGTCATAGTTAACCACGGTTACCTCCAGATTAAAATTATTAATTTTGTTCCGATCTACGCAGTATGAACTTACAGTATCTTGAAGTCTTGCAGTTGTATGCTTGGGTTGGGATTTAATTTTATTAATTATAGGATCCCAAGCAGATGGTAGCACCAACCATCTTCTCTATTGAAATTAGGATGTTTTTGATTTACAATAGCCTCGCGAATCATCCTTGAAGGAATCGGTGTTCTTTAGCGAGATTTGTGGTCTATCAAATCTAATGTAGTGACGGGGGCGATCCTGTACATGTTCACAGACTGCAGACTTCCCAGGCGTCGATTCTTCACATCAGCTATGTGTTCTTTAACGAGGGTTTTATTGATCTTTAGTTGTCCTATATAAGAGACCACATTCACAATCAAACTTGTACACTCCTGCATCTTGCAGAGGACATACATAACTGATGGTAAAACTGACTAATCTTCTTCGGCTTGAAGTATGTTTTAATAGAAGCACGCTAGGATGTAGCCAATCTTGTCAGTGACACCTCTGACATATGCAGTACAGCAGGCACTCGCTCGACTGTGGCCGCTTCACTCGTTCACTGTGACGTAGGCGCGGGACCGAAGCTTATTGTCGTGCAAAACTTGCTTGACGTGTTGGAGCTCGGCGGCCAGGTGTTTACTGTCACAGATCCTCGTGCTCTCTGAAACAAAGATTTACCCGGTAGCTAACTGTGAAGGATGGTGATGAGTCACCGTTTAAATATCTATCTGTGGGTCTTTCTATACACAGTGTGGCTCAAGGTGTTATCAGATTCCGAATTACTAACACATCTAGAAAAGCTAAAGAGTTGTTTGCCTCTAACTCCATTGTGAATTGAATTTTAGAATTTATGGAGTTAAGATGGTCTAAAATGCAGTTACTTTATCTAAAGGTAGAATTGTGAAAGTGTCGTCTACGTACCGCTTGTAGAATCTTGGATTTACGGGAGAAGTAAGTAGGCTTTCTCCTCAAGGTCTTCCATGAATATATCGGCGACAATGGGAGATACAGGAGCCCATCGCCACTCCATCTACTTGCTTGTAGAACTCCTCCTTCCACAATAGGTAGCCAGATGTAAGGCATTGTCTAAGTAATGCTGCATATTCTATGGGCATGTTGTTTTCCTCCAGCCTTCTAGTTATAAATAAACCAGAACTCACGATTCTCCGCGCAGATAAGGAAATGCCACGGTAGTCATGGATACGTCAGATTATAATTTTAAAATACAAGAACTTCTGTCGGATTCAAGCACGTATAAAAAGGTTAAAAACGACCCAACAAATAACACACTTAAAACAACTAGTGATCTCATAAAGAAACACTCCGAAAAATTAAATCTGGACGTAAAATCGATAATACCTACGTGTGCCAAACCACCGAAGTTGTATGGGTTACCAAAAATACACAAGCCCAATGCTCCACTGCGTTCCATAGTTAGCCAAATCGATTCACCAACTTACAGATTGGCTCAACACTTAGCGAAAATACTTACACCGCTCAGGGGACATACAAGAGCACACACAAGGGATTCCTACCATTTTGTCAGCGAGATTAAAGACCTACATCTGGCAGACAATGAAACTATGGTCAGTTTTGATGTGCAGTCTCTGTTCACATGCTTACCTGTTGAAGACTGCATCTCGATTGTAACTAGAAGGCTGGAGGAAAACAACATGCCCATAGAATATGCAGCATTACTTAGACACTGCCTTACATCTGGCTACCTATTGTGGAAGGAGGAGTTCTACAAGCAAGTAGATGGAGTGGCGATGGGCTCACCTGTATCTCCCATTGTCGCCGATATATTCATGGAAAACTTTGAGGAAAGCCCTACTTACTTCTCCCGTAAATCCAAGATTACGAAGCGGTACGTAGACGACACTTTCACAATTCTGCCTTTAGATAAAGTAACTGCATTTTAGACCATCTTAACTCCATAAATTCTAAAATTCAATTCACAATGGAGTTAGAGGCAAACAACTCTTTAGCTTTTCTAGATGTGTTAGTAATTCGGAACTTGATAACACCTTGAGCCACACTGTGTATAGAAAAAGACCCATACAGATAGATATTTAAACGGTGACTCTCATCACCATCCTTCACAGTTAGCTACCGTGGGTAAATCTTTGTTTCAGAGAGCACGAGGATCTGTGACAGTAAACACCTGGCCGCCGAGCTCCAACACGTCAAGCAAGTTTTGCACGACAATAAGCTTCGGGTCCGCGCCTACGTCACAGTGAACGAGTGAAGCCGGCCACAGTCGAGCGAGTGCCTGCTGTACTGCCATATGTCAGAGGTGCCACTGACAAGATTGGCTACATCCTGAAGCGTGCTTCTATTAAAACATACTTCAAGCCGCCGAAGAAGATTAGTCAGTTTTACCATCAGTTAAGTGTAATGTCCTCTGCAAGATGCAGGAGTGTACAAGCTTGATTGTGAATGTGGTCTCTCTTATATAGAACAAACTAAAAGATCAATAAAACCCGCGTTAAAGAACACATAGTTGATGTGAAGAATCGACGCTCCGGAAGTCTGCAGTCTGTGAACATGTACAGGATCGTCCCCGTCACTACATTAGTTTTGATACACCACAAATCCTCTTCAAGAACACCGATTCCTTCAAGGATGATTCGCGAGGCTATTGAAATCAAAAAACATCCTAATTTCAATAGAGAAGATGGCTGGGTGCTACCATCTGCTTGGGATCCTATAATTAATAAAATTAAATCCCAACCCAAGCATACAACTGCAAGACTTCAAGATACTGTAAGTTCATACTGCGTAGATCGGAACAAAATTAATAATTTTAATCTGGAGGTAACCGTGGTTAACTATGACATTGGGACGTCAAATACCTCAGTCCCCCCCGTGACCATGGGTGCTGTAAAGTACTCGAAACGTCGGGAATATAAAATAAGTTAATATACGCGATAAAATCCGTAAAACTAGTTTTATTTAAATGTGTAGTGTTCGCGTAAATATAAGAAATCATTAGGTTCACATCAGTCAATTCCTTATTAATTAATCCCTTTCCGCTTCGAAAAGGTTTACAATATTTATATAAAATACCAGATACAAGGGCGTCGCTCTCCCATATTTAAAAAAAATGTGGGGGAGACACACGTCTCCACACACGCCGTGTGCGGTGAGCGCCAGGCAACCAACGCGCTCCCCCCGAAGAGGGACGTGTAGTTACGAGCTGGACTGTAGTCCACAGCAAAATAACTGGCGAACTAGTAAAAGAGGATTTGGTCAAAAAAAAACATACAGTCAAATTGTGAAACTCCTTCTTTTCTGCCGATTTCAAAAAGGTGGAGGTACTCAAGTCAACTGTGTGTTCTTTCTTTTTTTTTATGTGTGTTACCTCTTACCTTTTTTCCGTGTGATTCTTTTTTTATTTAAAAGCTGGTGCTTCTCATGTGATTCCATATAAATTTGATCAAGGTCTGACCAATAGTTTTTGAGTTATTCTTAATAATTTAAATTGAAGTTAGTTGTGCAAAATTCGTGTCTAAAAAATCTAAATGTATGTATGAATGTGTGAATGTAATGTCATTTATTTTTATTTATTTATTTCAACTAACAACTATCATCATCATCATTATCACAGCCCTTTACAAACCCACGGAATGCCAAAAAGCACGGTCCCGAGCCACCTGCATCCATTGACTTCCTGCATGTCTTACCAGGTCGTCACTCCATCTAGTGGGGGACGCCCACTCGCCTGCCGATACGAGGTTGCCACCGAGAACCTTCCTTCCCCATCGGTTGTCGGTTCTTCGAAATATATGGCCGGCCTATTGCCACTTCAGCTTACTAATCCTTTGGGCTATGTCGGTTACTCTGTTTCTACTGCGGATATCCTCATTTCTAAGTTTATCACGCAGAGGAACCCGAGAATAACCCTCTCCATAACTCGCTGAGCGACATTGAGCTTCCTCATACGGCCAGCAATGAAGGACCACGTCTCAGTTCCATATGTCATCACTGGCAACACGCACTGGTTGTACAATTTAGTTTTGAGGTTTTGAGGTATGCCTGACGAGAAGATGGGTCGTAATCTCCCGAACGCTGCCCAGCCGAGTTGAATCCGTCGATTGACCTCTCGGTCGAAGTTGGACTTACCTGGTCGGACTATTTGTCCCAGGTAAACATATTCGTCAACAACTTCGACCTTAGTGCTCCCAACAACTACCGGCATAGGTGTGACATGGACATTAAACATGATATTTGTTTTGTCCATGTTCATCTTGAGACCTATCCGTTGGGAGACACTATTGAGGTCATTGAGCATAGTGCTTAGGTCCTCCAGCGATTCTGGCATAGGACTATATCGTCGGCAAATCGAAGGTGAGTGATGTACTCGCCATTGACGTTAATACCGTATCCTTTCCAGTCAGTAGCGAAAACGTCTTCCAATGCAGCGGTAAAGAGTTTCGGGATATTACGTCACCCTGTCTTACACCTCTCTGCAGTTGGAAAGGTTTCGAACTCTGGTTCTGTACTCGGATAGCCATTGCAGCCCTACTGTCCAAACACTTCAGCACCTCGATATACCGACAGTCCACTTGGCACCGCTGAAGGACTGCAGCACCGCCCAATTTCGACGGAATCAAAGGCTTTCTCATGGTCCACATACGCCAGATATAGTGGCAAATTGTACTCTTCGGACTTCTGTACAATTTGCCGAAGGGTATGTATGTGGTCTATGGTGCTAAAGCTTTTTCGGAAACCGGCTTGTTCGGGAGGCTGGAAGTCGTCAAGTCTGCATGCGAGACGATTCGTAATGACTCTCGAAAATAGCACGTAAACGCGGCTCAGAAGGGAAATCAGTCTGTAGTTCTTCAAGAGAGCGTTGTCGCCTTTCTTAAAGAACAAGACAACCGCACTTCTGCTCCACGCCTCCGTAGTGCCACCATGGAGGACGGAATTAAAGAGATTCTGAAGGACTACAAGTACCGGTTTTCCACCTGCTTTCAGAAGCTCCGCTGTAATTCCATCCTCGCCTGGGGCCTTGCCGTTTTAAAGTGCTGAGAGCCATTCTAATCTCGCTCAGACTGACGTCCGGAATATCATCGGAATAGTGTCGGATAAGACTTGCTCTTGGATCGTTACTCACACTTGCGTGTGGCTCCAACGATGATGTGTAAAGCTGCCCGTAGAACCTCTCAATCTCACTCAAAATCTCAGGTGTCCTGAAACAACGCTGCCACTCAGTCTTCAGCTTTGACAGTTGGCTCTTTCTGGCAGACAGAACTCTAGCAAAGACTTTGGAGCCCTGGTTCCGCTCGATCGCTTCTTCAATACGAGCAGTATTAAAGTTGCGTAAGTCCCACCGCATGCATTTGAGATCTGTCTGTTCAGTTGCCTGTGCTATCAAATCTACTGAAGATTGCAGCTTCATTTCCCGTCTAACAGCCATGAGATTAAGAGTGTGATCGGAGAGTTTTGTGTTCTTCTTTTTTTTTTTTATAGGAGAGGGCAAACGAGCCTGCGGTTCACCTGATGTTAGTGACTACCGCCGCCCGAACAACTGCAACACCAGAATTGCAGATGCGTTGCCGGCCTTTTAAAAGGAGTAGGCTCTTTCTTGAAGGTCCCTAAGTCGTATCGGTCCGGAAAATCGCTGGTGGTAATCGGTTCCACAAGGAAGTTGTGCGAGGAAGAAAACATCTTCTAAATCGCACAGTGGTGGACCGCCAATCATCCAGATGGTATGGATGGTATCGCGAGTTTTGTCGCGATGTGCGATGGTCAAATTGAGCGGCTGGAATTAGTCGAACATTTCCTCAGAGCACTCCCGTGGTACATGCGATAAAATACGCAAAGAGATGCAACATCTCTACGCAGTGCTAGTGAGTCAAGCCGATCGGAAAGAACTCGGTCGTCGACGATTCGATCCGCTCTGCGCTGAATGCGGTCAAGTGGAAGGAGCTGGCACTGGGGAGCCCTGCCCAGAGATGGGAACAGTATTCCATGTGAGGCCGAACCTGCGCCTTGTAAAGTTGCAGGCGGTGTGCCGGCATGAAATACTGCCCGCTCTGAGCACGCCAAGCTTTTAGAGGCTAATTTTGCCTTCTCTTCCAAGTGACCACGAAACTGCGTCACTCGATATGTCAACGCCGAGGATTCCGATACTGGCTGAGGCAACAAGGAGTGCCTTGAAACTGAGGTGATACGACAAAGGGTATCCTTTTGGCGGTAAACGCGCAAACTTGTGTCTTCTGGGATTGAACTGGACTAGATTTAGTCGCCCCAATCCGAAACTTTGTCCAACAAAGTCTCGACTTCCGACACAAGTTTGTTCCGGTACTCGGCGACGTTTTCCCGAAATATTGGCATGGCCGGTGTATAGAGCATCACCAGTGCTGTCATCCGCATAGCAATGAATGTTACCGGTTTGCAACATATCATTGATATGCAGAAGAAACAGCGTTGGTGATAGCACGCAGATTTGTGGAACACCAGCGTTAATAGTCTTGTAATGGGAGCACGCACCGTCTACTACGACCTTGATGCTCGATCAGCCAGAAAACTGGTGATCAATTGCACAATTTCTCAGGAAGCCCATAGGAAGGAAGCTTCGAAAGAAGCGCTTTGTGACAGACCCGATCGAAGGCCTTCGCTATGTCCAAACTAACGGCCAATGCCTCCCCCTTGGACTCGATCGCCTGCGCCCATCTATGTGTTAGGTAAACAAGAAGATCACCAGCTGAGCGACCCGACGGAAACCGTACTGGCAGTCACTAATCAGCTGGTGCTCCTCAAGGTACCGCATGAGCTGGCAGTTAATAATGGACTCCATTATTTTCGAGAACAAGGAGGTGATGGCGATAGGCCTGTAATTGGACGGATCAGAGCGGTTACCTTTTTTAGGGATCGGGTGCATGAAAGCTGTCTTCCATGAATTCGGGACAACGCCTAGGGAGTAGGAGTACCGAAAAAGACGCGTTAGAACCGGTGCCAACTCTGGAGCGCACGTCCTCAGCACAATTGGCGGGATTCCATCAGGCCCACTCGACTTGTGGATGTCCAGGGAGAGGAGTGCTTTGCGTACTGAGCACTGTGAATCGCACATCAGGCATAAAGCACTCACACTGCAGGATGGTCGGCGGTGTGTGCCCCTGTCATCAAGAGTAGAGTTGGACGCAAAAGGAGCCTAAAGGTCGGCTTTCTTTTGCGTCGTGGCCAGTAAGTCATCCTCCTGTGAAGAGAGATGGTAGTGATGGCTTACAGAAATTTCTTGACAGCCTTGGCGAGAGACCAGAATGCACGGGTTCCTGAAGGAAGGCGAACTGGTTTCTCGCCAATTCTGCCTATGTGCTCTGACTTTGCCTTTGCAATAACTCTTTTGAAAGACCTGGAGGCGAAGTTATACTGCTTTTTAAGCATGCTGGTGTTTACATCCCGAGCCGCCGAAGCTTCAGCCCAGGCCTGATAACACTCCTGCTTACTGCGTAATGCAGTCTTACAGGAGCGACCAAACCAAGGCTGCGATCTGCCACCGATGGGTACCACAGATGATGGAATAAATAGTTCCATTCCTGTAGCACCACATCGGTGACAGAGTCAGCAACAGCGCTGGGATCATCCGGCGAGAAGCAAACCCGCCCATGGGTAGGATGCAAAGAAAGACCGCATTCCATTCCAATCAGCCGACCTGTAATGCCAAACACGGCGGCAACCTGCAGAACGCAACCGCGAGGAGAGCGTGAGTGGCACCACACCCGGATCAGACAATGGTCCGAAGAGCCAAGAGGGCATCGACGGAAACCTGATATCCGTCCGGATGAGAGGTCAACAGAAGGTCCAACAGGAAGGTGTATGATCCTCTACATCTGGAATCCGTGTAGGCGAAGTAACCAGTTGTGTTAGACCATATGCCAAGGCAAAGTCATGGACAGATCTCCTCGTATGATCAGTTAAACGTGAACAAAGCCATTTAGCGTGGTGGGCGTTGAAATCGCTAAGGATCACGATTTCTACGGATGGGATCTGTTGGTACGGAGTCTGTAGTCATTTGGATGTAGTCGATGAGTCGGTCTGTGTCGGCATTACCGCTATGGGACCTATACAGGCACCCGTAGACGCGGGATGGTCGTCGCTGTCTACGCAGCCATAGGATGGACAGGTCTGTACCTTCAAGACTGCCGAGGCGTCGAGAACAGATATCCTCTGACGTATACGCAACTCCAGCCCGGGGCACAAAGAAGTGTTCTAATTTGTACCCCGGGTAGGAAAGTGAAGTATCAGCCGGAGAGGACACCTGCGTCTCGGTCAAAAGAGCAGGTTGGCTTCGCCGTCTCTAGATGGTAGTGGACGGCGTTAAGGTTTGAGTGAAGTCCTGATGTTGCAGAAGTCCACGGATAGCGTGGCAGGGGTCGCCATGGTTTTATTGCTCTGTTTGCCCGTGCAGTGTTAGTATAGAGCGGGATTTTGCCCCAGAATACGCGGGGCAGCCTGAGCACCCACGCTCAGGAAGAGGTAGCTTGACCGTGGATGCTCAGTGAGGATTCTCCATTACTAGGGGTGCTGGTACCCTCCTGGGGTAGTTCTTTCTTTTAAATTCCGCTACCATGTTATGGGAGGGGGATTAGCCTCCGGCCACCTGCATAACCAAGCGAAACGCAGAAGCAAAGCTCCTACTTTTCGTTGGTATTCTGTGAGGTCGTGGTACCGCCCCGATTCGAGCCGGCCCATCCATGCTACATCAGAAGCTGCAGCGCGGCTCTACCACTGTTCTGCGGCGGGTCTTACAAAACTTAGCTCCGACCGCATGGACAGTTTCCACGAGCTTGTCATTCATATCGTCCACAGCATTGCAATCTTCTAGGCACTGAAAACGGTTTTGTAACTCGAGCTGAAAGGTTTCGGGACTTTGGATTAGAGCACGAGGGGACGGAGCGTTGACTTCATTAGACGACACCTCTCAACTTAACGTTTAGATTCAGTGTGCCTCTAACCATTCGGTGATCGCTACCAGTTTTCACCTCGCGATCACTGAGACATCACTGAACAGTTGGCGTCTAGTCGTCATAATGAAGTCAATCTCATTTTTGTCGAACCGTCGGGGCACGACCAGGTCCACTCCTGTGGGGCCGCTTCTGTAATAAAGAGTTCATCATAAAGAGTCCTCTTTCTCCATGAAGTCGGCCAGCTGCTGGCCCTTGGGTTCCGTTGCCCTAATCCGAATTTCCTACTTTCAGCTCACCGTTCTCTCTTGTGCCTAGCTTTGCGTTGAAGTCTCCCATTAACACTGTATAGTGGGTTTTGGAGGAATGCATGGCCTAGAGATATCCTCATACATTTTCTCCACCTCGTCATCGGGGTGTGCTGAGGTTGGTGCGTGCCTGTATGACCTTCAGCGAATACCGTTTGGTGATTCTGAGTATAAGGTACGCAACCCTCGTCGACACACTCCCAATCTTTACAACGTTGTTAACGAGAGACTTGTGGACAATAAATCCGACACCTCCTTGTGATAGATGGTCGCCTCCCGGTGATAGAACAAGTTGCCGGATTCGAGGATTACCGTGTCCTCCCCTCTCTTCGGACCTCGGATAATCCTATAATATTCCAGCGCAACTTGTCTATCTCTTCTTCCAGCTCAGGATCTTCTCGTCAGTCCTCAGAGTGCGTGCGTTATAAGTTGCCAGTTCGAGTCGTCGTAGGTGGCAACCGAACCTCCACCGGAGATTCTTAGCACCCCCTGCCCCGCCGTTACCATAGTCGCCACCGTAGCCAGGAATAGCGGGGCCGCCGGGGACTGGGGGCTGTTTCTTCGTAACTTTCTTCATTGGGGGGGTATATTGCCGTAGTTGCCACTCTTGGCGAGCGGGTTGGCAACCGCAGTTTTTTTGTTGTTGCTGTTATCAGAAAGATGCTGCTGCCCATCTTCTGCCTCAGTTTCCCTCTGTCGCCTCTTACGACACCAACAACTATCATGACAGGAAAAACCTAATGCGACAGTGTGTAGTTCTTTTCATGGATAACAAAAATGTGGTCATTAACTGTAACATATTGTAAACAATCCTACCTAGTGAATTCACTCAAGGTGCAATAGAATAGAGCAATGTCTTCAGCCATAGAATGCGCAACGTTCGCGTTAAAGGCGCCTTGTCGAGTAAATTGGTACAGGCGCGCGGCACAGACAGCAGCCGCGGCCGCCGTCGTTTCCATACGTACCCGTCTGGAACACACAGCCCAATCCGCCCCAATATGTCACTATTATATATTTTTCCTCTAAGCATTTTAAAAATATATAAGGCAAATGCTAGGTCTCGTCTTACCCTCAAGTCGTTGTAGCCAACCATACCCAGAATAAATAAAGTTGGGTACATTAATGGATACATAAGGTAGACTCCATAATAGCGCATTTATAAGTATCTAATATTTTTTCTAATTTATTTTGCACACGTTTCAGTATTGCACTATACCTATTTTCGTGCGGCGACCATATTAAGGCGTTACACTCCAGATTACTTCTTACAAGCGTATTGTATCATATTGAATTAATTTTCAAAAACGAAGTCTTCCTAAGTACTGCATATGTACATTAGAAACTTCTTGCTGGTTCTTTTCAGGTCAGAGGTTTTTTAAAGGTAAAACCTTTAAAAAACCTCTGTCCTGTACCATAAACGACTTTCGCAAATTATTATTTTTTGTATATTTTAATCAATATTTATTATGTTCTATGATAATAAGAAAAAAAATATTTTAAGATTTTTTTAAAATATTTTTTAATATAATTTTTTATTTGTTAGCAGACCATGCGACGGTGGTGGGAATCCTTTCTGCCTAAGAGTCCGTCTGGTCGGTTGTCCGGCACCGAGCACCAAGCAGCAACGCGCGCGTTGCTGTGTTTCGTTCTAATTGGTACAGAGAGCCAGTACAATTACAGGCTGTGAGGCATTCCATTTTAGTCGTCAGTGGTGACAACGCCACTTATCATCAGGCGAACTGTTAGTTCGATGGTCCATAAAAAAAAACATAAACGCCTTATTAATTTAAATCATAAAGCAACACCGGCCGGAATGATATGAATGATTAAAATAATTGATATTAATGTTACTTAATATTGATTATTATTTGATCGATAATTACCTGAATAATATATTGCTATAAAATTTTTCAATATTCACTTTATTTATTAATGCTTATTTATCGCAAACTTTCGTTTAAGTTCAAGTAACTTTACTTCGACACGTCGTGTTTCCTTTTATGGGTCTAATGGAATTCCAAGACTTGCGAACGTTTGCCACAAACTAAATTACATCACTCTTCTGTCAATACCTCGTTATCGCAACTTTTTATTTAATTATTTCAACTTACATTAAGCCAGTCCTAAAAAGCAGCATGTTGCATTACTTGGGGGAGACCTCGGTTCAGTAATGACGATAATGATGAAACTAGTGCTTGGGAAATAATGATTATGCGTGGTAAAGCCACGCTGCAGCTATGTCATGGTTGTAGCACGAATGCTTTCACAGAATACTTGCGTAAAATAGTAGCTTAATGCTGTCGTGTTTCGTATGGTGAGTTTAGAGAACCGGAGACCCTTTTTACTGGAAACGAAGCATTTCATTTTGGTCCTCGGGGGTGACAACGAATCTGCATTTTGATTCATAATCGAGGATAAATGTAGATGTCTATGGGCCACACCATTCACTTACCATCGGGTAGACTGTGCCCGTTTGTCACACATATTCTATAAAAATGCATTTTGATTGACTTTAAACAAAAGCGGCTTCTCCATTCAAGGCCGGCAAAATACATGTGATTACTCCAGTGATACAGCTGTTTGTAGGCAGTGGTGGTAACTTACTATCAGGTGAGTAACCACCACTGCCTATCCATCTTAAACGTCAGGGGTCATAACGCAACAGCATTGTGTTTCTTAACCGAGGATAGATTTAAATATCTATGGAACAAATCATCCTCTTACCATCAGGTGGACTGTGTGCTCGTTTGTCACCCTTATCCTATAAAAATGGGTAAATATAGTCATACTGAGATATCTTCATTATGTATTCTATCACCAAAATCCGAACAAAGCTCTCTCCGTACCTCGCAGTGACTTTATCAAATTATATACTTCATTAATTTCCGATATATTTTAGGCCTTTCCAAAGCTGTCAATAACAGGACAAGCGAAAATTAACGGTTATACGAAAACTATTAACGGGCCGGTAGGCAAGAGTACGAAAACGAATAGAGTTGGTAACGAATTTGTTTTGTTATTAAACGTCCTAGTAATGTTCCTTTCTATGTTCTTATATTAATTAGAGGAGTATTTTTAAGCTCTATATAAATTCCCATTCTTTTCTTTACTTAAATGTTTTATTTTTTGAGAATTCGTTAACCAACCATCAGGAATGTTTTACGTGGTAGAGCCACACTTCAACAATATTATGGTTGTAGCACAAATGGCTCGGCACCGGGGAAGGACCACGCTCTCAAAGAACACCAGCGTAAAATAGCAGCAATGCTGCAAGTTTCGTATGGTGAGTGTAAAGAATCGGAGACCCTTTTACTGGAAATGAGACTATCCATCTTAGTCCTCAGGGGTGACAACGCATCTGCATTTTGATTCTTAATCGAGAATATATGTCGATGTCCATGATATGATGTGGCATCCACTTACCATCAGGTGGACTGTGTGCTCGTTTTTTATCCTTATACTGTAAAAAAAGGATGCGTTTCACATTCCCGAAACAATTATTTGGCCTTATATAAGGACTAAGCCAAGCTAAGCTCAGGCTAAACTCTCGCTCTAAATTTCATAGTACGCGTGCAACCCGAGTTCGATCCCCGCCGACACCAATGAAATTATTGAGACTCATTTATCACATGCTCAGTGGTAAAGGACTACATCGTAAGGATATCTGTATGTCTAAGAAATAAAAAATATTTCGAAGACATGTAAAGTTCGCCATACGCCATTATGGCAGAGCGGCGGTCTTTGCCTTACTCTAAACCCCTCTCAGAAACGAGAGGAAGCCTGTGCCCAGCAGTGAGACGTATATAGACTGTTATTTTAATTTATATTATGGTCTAAAACTTGTTCCGTAGGGTAATTGAACCAACTGTCCGTAGCCTAGCAGACACTGCGGAGCCATTAAAAAGGGTGACTGCTACTTTATAACTAACTTAATAACTTATATAATTAATGCTAAAATATTTGAAAATTTGAATTTCTCAACACTAGACCCAGACGCTATATTAATTTCAGCTGATTGTATCTGATGATAAGTGGATGCTGTGGCCCATAGACATCTATTCTCGATTATGAATCAAAATGCAGATACTTGGTCACCCCTGAGGACTAAGGTGTAATGGCTCGTTTTAGTAAAAAGTGGTCTCCGGTTCCCTACACTCACCATACAAAACACAGCAGCATTACGCTGCTATTCTCCGGTCGAGCCGACCCATTCATGCTACAGTCTTAACATAACTGCAGCATGCCTACCACGTATAATAAAAATAACAAAAAACCACCACCACTTTTTTAGGGTTCCGTAGTTACACAACAAGGAACCCTTATAGTTCCGCCATGTCCGTCCGTCTGTCCGCGGTGCTACAAATCTGTAATTTGGCATAGTTATAGATATTAATCACACCTAGAAAACTGTGAAATAAAATCTTAAAAAATATTTTTATTTTAGGTACTTCCCATACAAGTAAATGGAGGATGATTTTCTTTTACCCGTCTATTCCATCATATGGGGTATCGTTGTATAGGTATTTTAAAAACACTGGGGGGTCTGGAACAACATATTTTTGATTCAGAGGTCCGTTTGCGAAATATCTCTTTCTTCTTGAAATATTCTCTCTACCAACTAAACCGCTATTTTTGGAAATGTAAAAAGTATACAAAATAGTAATATAGGTATATAATGCAGTGAAAAGGAAAACTATCACCGCTAAGTATATAAAGAAATGAACGAGTAATAGTCGACCAAATTATAAAATGCACTTGGATTAGTAAAAATTTCGTTACAACTCCATAGAAAATTAATAATAATAATAAAAATAATCTATAGCTTTCCATTTTCATTTGCGGGACAGGCAGGGAGGATCTTTCTTACTTACTTACTACTTTCACTTTTGGTAGTTATTGTAGGCCTCATTCAAATATTCATACAATCATATAGCCTCATACAGTTTCATTCGTCACACTCTTGGTTTACGCGGGCGACCTCAGGATAATTTAAGGCAGTGGTGGTTTACGTAAAGGTTCGTTACGGTCATATATGTATATCTTAGGGTTGCACTGCCGAGAATATATAGATAGATCTTCAACTATGATCATCTTTGTACCTCGGCATGTGAATGATTTGAAGTTGAATTATTTTCAAAATCGAATTTTTTTTTAAATCTTTTTTGAATGCCATTCCCTATAAGTCTGATTTGAAAATATGTCCTTCAGTTGCGTTCTGGGCCCAAATAGGCCCATTTTTAGTCGTTATAGCGATCAAACCGCGAACTCACTTATTATGCTCATTATCAAGAAAGCCCACGTATTGTCACGGGTAACTACGGAACCGTACGGAGGTTTTATTACTGGTCGTTGAAATAAACTATTATATATTAAAAAACTATTAAAATTGAACTGCTGACTGCTACACCACTTGTCATGACCCTGGAACCATGTTGAAGGTGCTCACAATTAAAGTTGTAAATATTTACTTTGCCAATATCCGCTTAATAACTGGCTGACCGCGAAGCCACCGTAGAGTCTACTACACCTGAAGATGCCTCGTGTAGAGGCGAAACACGTGTCGTATTGTCATCGGTGGTGTCTTTCCTAGTGTAGTGGTGGTGGGAGTAGTGGTGCTGGGATTAGTGGTGACGGGAATAGTGCACGCAATTGAGGGAGGGCGGGAGGTGCTCTTCAAATTATGTAAGACACATCATTTTATTTTATTAAGCGGATATTGGCAAAGTAAATATTTACAACTTTAA